>JADLZK010004493.1:0-46049 GCA_015847255.1 Hyparrhenia diplandra | reverse complement strand
CGAGGAGGAGGCGGGGAGGCCCAAAAACCCTATGTTTCGGATCTTCTCCGAGCAGCTTCGGTTGTAGCGGAGGAGAGAGAAGTTGCGCGATCCTTGAGTTGAGTGATGGCGAGGAAGAAGGAAAATATGTAGCCGGCGTATGGTCTCTAGTAGGGGAAAGGTGTATGCGCGCGGCCCGATGGCGTCCACGGCCAGTGCGTTCAGCAATAGAAAGCGGCGTGGGGAATCTGTTAGGCGAAAAGTGGCGTCGGAGTTAAGGAAGACAACAACACATGTAGTTGAGTTTGGGTGTGTTCGTAGCATGGAGAGGGTGGCGGCTGGTGCCCATGGATGGTGGGAATCGCCCGTGCTGTTACTAGCAGAGTCGATGCAAAACAGCCCGGCCGACATCATTTTCGACGAATTGGAAATTTGTGGTTCGCTGCTGAATCTTCGGCAGTTGGATGAACAGGTCTAAGGTGCTCGTGCCATGGATCTTATTGGCAAAGTGCTACAGATGGATGTAGATGAGGGCGGCAAAGCTAGTGGTGCCTTCCTGCGTGCAAAAGGGTATCAATTGAAATTGCTAAGCCTATTGGAGGGATCACGATGAGGATCAACAAGAATGAAGATCCACGTTGGTTCCCAGCTCGGTATGAGCGACTGCCCCACATCTGCTTTCATTGTGGGCTGATGGGGCTTTTCGGATATGGAGTGCCCAAGCGGTGGCCGGGGTGATGATGGTAAACTGCCATACGATGTGAATCACGAGCCTTGCGGAGGAAGAAGCGTCGGCCACATGATCCCTTTGCAGCGGCTAGCTTCTTTCCTAGCGGGAGTCCACTGGGCAGCGGGTCTACCTGCACGAGTTGCTACGCCAGATCCTCTCAGGCCTAAACGCGTCCTGTTGAGATGCTTGATTCGCGGTCGCGGATGGCTGGCGGGCGAGAGAGCAGACGGTGAATTCGCCGAGAGGAGCGAGGTTCAATACGCTGCTTAAAACAGCGACCAAGGATAAGACCACGCGAGAATGTAGGAGGAGCTGGTGTGGGCAAGAAGTTGGTTTCGAGGCAGCAGTGAGCGACCAGCCCAAGGAGTCGAGGAAAGAGGAAATCAGCTCCCAGAGAGGAGGTTTGACGCAGGCAGCGCTGATCTCAATACATCGATGGATGCATCTAATGCCACGGTGCGAGACTGGGTTGAGTATCCCTCCGCGGATTAGCGGTTGGGTGGAGGCTGATGGTGGTCTTTGGGAGCATGAAGCGAGAGGTTCTCAAGAAGCTTGAGAAGAGGTAACATCAACGACGTGAGCAGTGGCGGTACGGGCGGTAGCCCCGCCGGGGAGGCATGCCGAATCCTCCTTAGTGTGATGAGCTGGCACGTTGCGCGAAGCGGCCCGAGGCGATTCTGAAGCTCCGTCCGTGGTGGAGGAAGCGTAAGCCTGCGGTGGTCTTCTTGATGGAGACCAGAATGGGGAGAAGAAGCGTCGCGCTTCGGCTTGAAGAAAGACCTTGGCTTCCCTAAGCGCCATTGTCGTCAGGTGCGGAGCTTGAGTGGTGGGTTGGTGCTGTTGTAGGCGTCCGCGATGTAGGTGGTTAGCGGAGATGAAATAAGTCGAGATCACACATGATGTCATGTTGTCTACTTGATCGACTCACGTATATCGTCGTAGTGGCGGCTCCACCGAGCTTCTATGCGAGCCTAGGAGGGAGACGCAAAGAGAGTTGGGATTTTCTGATAGAGTTTCTTCGAGCCGCGATCACGATGCTCCGTGAATTTGTGTTTAGGAGACTTCAATGAAACTCTCTTGGTGGAGGGCTTGATTTGGTGGTAATAAAGAGAGGAAATGTGGCGGATTCTTTGCGTTTCAAAGAAGGTAGTTAATGATTGTGGCCTCACTATATAGGTTTTCATGGGCTACCCTATACTTGGGATAATAGACAGGAGGCAAATCGGGAATATTAAAAGTCGGCTCGATAGGGCATTGGGAGATCAAAAGTTCCTAAAGCGAGTTGGCGAATCTACGAAAGTGTTTCCGCGTTCCTGCGGCTGAATCGGACCATTGTGGTCTGTTGGTGGAGAGTGAGCAGGGCG
This sequence comes from Hyparrhenia diplandra, assembly GCA_015847255.1. Taxonomy (NCBI): domain Eukaryota; kingdom Viridiplantae; phylum Streptophyta; class Magnoliopsida; order Poales; family Poaceae; genus Hyparrhenia; species Hyparrhenia diplandra. The sequence goes on along the minus strand of JADLZK010004493.1, from coordinate 43,976 downwards.
TTGGGGCTAGGAAGGAGGATGTAACGAAAATCTAAGCCCTTTAAGCTATGAAACATGTGGAAACAACATAGAAATACATGGATTTTTGTGAATCGGCGTGGGATCGGGCCGGGTAATGAGTGAAACGCTTGGGAAACTAATGCTCTTCTGTCGTGCGAGACTTCTCCCGAAAGCTTGGGGCCAGAGGTCTTTGGGTCTGTCAAAAAGCTTGGGTTAAGAGTTTGGGGACCAGCTAGAGGCCGGCCCGGCCGGGCAGCCTCTATCGAGGCCACGGCAGAACAAGGAAGCGTCTGTGATAGCGAACCTCTCCGCGGTCTTGGCGAGGAGGAAACAATGGGCGGTAGAGGTCAGAATTTCGTGGCTCCGTGATGGTGATAGAAACATGGAATTTTCAAGCAAAAAGCCAAAGAAGCCGGCGTTCCAACCGGATTAAACTTCATTTTGATGATGGTGAGCATTCTAAGCGGCGGGGAAGATGCAGGTAACTCACATGTGATTTTCTGCCGAGGAAGCTTTTTCACGGCCCGAAGGCGTGCTGCGGCGAGAACTTGTATGTGCTTACAGTGCATCCAGCGCGCGCCATTGATGAATGATGTCTTGGACAAACCATTCACAGCGGGAGGTTGAGGTGGCGCTTTTGAGATAGCGCCCGGCAAATCCCGAGTGTCGATGGCTTCAGCGGGGTTTTTCGAGGCACACTTTGAGGCCCACGATCAAACGTGTGTTGTGCACAGCGATTATGGATTTTCTGAATGGGGGTGATCTCTACGGAGGATGTGAAACGAGGACTTTCTTTGGTTCTAATTCGAGAAGGTGAGTAACCACTACGCAAAAATTGTCTCAATATAAGCCGTTTCTTTATGCAATATGCTTTATAAGATTTGCTCCAAAACTATAGCAAACCGTTTGAGGTGATCTTAGATAAAGTGGTCTTGGAGGGCGAGATGCTTTTTTGTTCGAGGCCGATTGATTCACAGACAATGTGCTAATTCGCGTATGAATGTATACACCACTTGAAAAAGAAAGAAGGGAAAGGCCCGGGAATGTGCTATCAAGCTTGATATAGCAAGGCCTATCATAAGTGGAATGGAGATATTTAGAAGGCGATTATGAGGGCATTGGGTTTCCGGTCCCGATGGTGTGCTTTCGAGTCATGAAGTGTGTTACCACGGGTCTCCTTTTAGGTCCGAGTTAATAAGTCTTCTCGAGAAAGATTCAAACCGGCGAGATTGTCGAACAAAAGGGACCCGATCTCACCATACTTATTCTTGCTATGTCGGAGTCTCTCCGTCTATGATTAAGAATATTGGGCCACAATATATTTCTAGGGGGTGAGGTAGTAGGAACTCACCATGGATTTCCCACCTCGTTGAGCGATTATCCTAATCTTTTCTGCGAGGCAACAAAGAGAGGAGGCAGCGTAGTGGCTTCCATACTTGTGATTATAACAAAAGGCTCGGTCAGCTAGTTAATAAAAGTAAGTCAGCTATCTTCTTTTGAGTCTAAATTGTGAGCAAGATGAGAAGATGGCCGGTGCATGACTTGACATGCAAATTCCTCTGGAAGCATTGGGAGAAAATATCTTGGTTTTGCCCACGAATGATGAGAGGGGTTCAAGCGGGTGTTTAATTTTATGCATGGAAAGGTTAGGGGAATGATGGAGGCTGAAACGGAAAAACTCTAAAGTTGTCGCATTGGCTAGAGAGGTGTTGCTTAAATGTAATGCTGTTGGTGCCTACTTATGCTATGTCATGTTTCAAGCTTTCTCATGGTTTGCCAAAAAAGATGACCACTGCGGTCTCTCAAACTATTGGTGGGAAGTTCGGTGGACAACCACAAATTGCATTGGCGAGATGGGAGAAGCTTACGGGCGAAAATGGATGGTGGAATGGGTTTTGAGAGATTTTTCTCTATTTAACAAGGCTATGTTGGGAAGCGGGGTTGGAGATTGTTTACGGGGGCGGACTCGTTATGCATGTCTTGTAGTCTTTGAAGGGAAGTATTATCCCAATTACGCGATTTCCTCGGCGACCGAGGAAAAGCGAAGTTCAGCCATATGGAAGTCGATACTACGGCCATGATATCACTGTCCAAGGGCTCATCGAAGGATGCGGCCCGGGTGGCGTCGGTATATGGGGCGAAATTGGATTCGGGCTCCGGGGCTCTCAAGCCGCTGGAGTGCGTATGCCGAAGTCTTGCGGTGGAGAAGGTACATGACCTATTTGTGCCGGGACGAGGTCACGGAATATGAAGAGGTGGTTCGGCATTCTTTCTTGGCCATTGAAGCTAATGAGGTTCTTAAAGATCAAGCCAAAGCGCAAAGGTTCTGAGGAGCGCGTTTTGGCATGGGCCTTTGAAAGAATGGGTTCTATTTGAATGCGATTCGTCTGAGTCCTCAACCGCGAACAAACAGCGGTGGCAATGGCTGCATCGAATGAGAACTTCGGTCTTGGAGAGTCCGACTTCTTTGGCAAAAGATTTGGAAGATAAGCGGTGCCACGAAAATAAGAATTATTACGGTGGAGAGTGTTACATAATTCTCTACCCTCAAAAAGCGGAGTTGATGAGAAGACATATAGGCGAAAGCCAGCATGAAGTGTGTGGAGATCCATCGGAGAATTTGTATCACATTTTCTTTGAATGTCTGAGTGGCGAAGTGGTTTTGGAAGGAAGTCAAAGCTAAAGGGTTTTGTCTATACCATTCCTACACCCCCTTGGACCTGGGCCTCACGATATTTTTCAGGCCGACCGTGTGCTTTCGCAAAAGTGCGGCTGCTCTTATTGCTTGTGGAGCATAGTCACTTGTGGAGAGCGGAATGACGCCCGACGCGGTCGTCGGTGCAGGATCAGGTGCTATGGCGTTTATTACCAAGCTGCCTTGAGGATCTTGAGGAGTTTGAAGCCAGAGAAGGAAACTACTACTAGGGCTGTAGGCGCCAAAGGCTGGAATCCGACCACTCCCAGAAGTGGAGTGAAGATTAACCGCGGATGCTGGTTTCAATCAGAGCTGTGCTCAGGGAGAGGAGGTTGTAATCCGCGATCATATGGGCCACGTTGGCCGCTTCAGCAAGATGGCTCGATGATTTTCCGGATGCATTAACGGCTAAAGCAATGGCTGCGAAGGAGGGGCCTGGAATTGGCGTTGGAAGCGGGTGTAAACAAATGTGTTCTGGAAACTGATTGCCAGGACTCTCAAATATCCTTGCTAATCCTGCGGCGGTGAGGTCACATATCGGTGGACTCTGTTTGATATCTCAAGAGCTTCGGCAAGAACTTTGTAGATTTCTCAGTTGTGTGGGTTCATAGGGGGAGGCCAACTTGGTGGCTCATGTATCGCCTCCTGCATGGCGCTCACTGAAGCGTCGTTGTTTCTTTTTTGATGATTTCCCGGACTGGCTAGTTGATCCAGCAGCCAAAGTTGTAATCTTAATGAAAATTAATGCAAAGCTCGGAGTTGCTCAAAAAAAAGATGTTGAAGTTGAACACAGCCATCCATTCATAAAAATTGTGTGCTAGAGCAACTCCAATAGTTTGCCATTTATATTTGGCATTCTCAAATTTTTGCCAAAAAACTTAAAACCTCTCTCCAACAGTTTGACATTTGGAGTTAGATAATTTAGTGAGTGTTGGCAAATCAGGCGTTTTCAGCACATTTATCGCATGCTATGACGTTGGGCATTCACGGCACCGCAGCGTGCACGTATTAGAAGGGTGGAAGGGGCATAAACATAATTTTTTTTCTGCCTCGGGTTTTCTGGTTAAGTTTTTCAAGAGGTGGAAGGACAAAAAGCAAAATTTTGTTTATCTTTGGGGGTTCTGATGTAAGTTAGATCTGAGTTTGACAAGTGAATTATGCCAAATTGTTGGAGATGAACTCTTTTTGGATTTGGGAGTTGGCAAATCAGGGGCAATTGACAAACCACAAATGAGAAATTGTTGGAGTTGCTCTTGGCAAATAACATTCGATTGATTTTAAACCAAAAAATTGTTTTAATTTGCGAATCACAGTATATATGTATTTTGTGGGGACCAAAATAATAGGCCCCAAACATTCTCTACTAGCAACAGATGTAGCGGCCCATCTTTATAAAAGAATCTGATCAAGGCTGCCAATGGGCGAATGCCCCAAAAGCGAAAATTGCATGTTTTCTTAAACGGAGGGTAAGAGATGCGGTGGCACTAGCACCCAATGGAATTCTGTTGTGTGCCGGAAAGGACATATCAGGCGCGCAAACCTTGACTGCATATTTAGCACACACACCAAGGATTCAGACATGCATGGCAAGGTGCCAAGTGCACCGTGGATAGATCAGCCTCTCCTGTATTGTTAGGCGATAAAATAATAGCTACCGGACATATATGGTTATTAAGGTATGCCATATGGGTGTGTTATTAGTAATCCATCCCCACCTACTGACTTGAAAAAGCAAGGTCACTAATTGCGTATGGGGATGCTGATATGAATCTTCAGGAATCTATAGTACGGTATGCATCTATGCATGCCATGTGGTATTTTTATTTGGTCATTCAAATGTATGATGCGGCGCTGAGATTCATTTACTTATTTGTTTTGATACCTCAATAACAATTTGCAAGCATGTAGCTAAGTAGTTTTTAAAACTATACTAGCTTATAAGAACTAGTTTAAAAACTTGTATGAACATACTTCTAATAAAATTTTGCAGCATCGATATGCGGCCATGCATTACCTATTACTTTCGCAATTAGATGACACAAGCCTGTTTCCTAAACCCTGCTGCAGTAATTTTAATTTGCCACCACCATCAGCCTGCTGATCTGAATCTTCAGGAATCTATAGTACAGTATGTATCTATGCATGCCATGTGGGTGTTTTATTTGGTCATTCAAATGTATGATGTGGTGCTGAGATTCATTTACTTTTTCATTTTGATACTTCAATGACAATTCGCAAGCATATAGCTAAGAACTATAGTTCAAAATTATAGTTAAGAACTAGTTTAAAACTAGCTAGTATGAACATACTCATAATAAAATTAGCACTACCGATATGCGGCCATGCATTGCCTGTTACTTTCTCGATTAGATGACACAAGCCTTTTATTGTTTCCTAAACCCAGCTGCGGTAATTTTAATTGGCCACCACCATCAGCCTGCTATAGAGACTCTGTATTAACATACTCCTAGTTACATTATACTGGTAGACGTGGCTCCATTTGAACCGACGTGGCTCCATTTGAACCTCAGTCCTCGAGACTTAATTATACTCCATCGATGCTGTCAACAATGCTAGTTTCTTGCTTATTGCTGATGGTCCGGCCGCAATGGATGCAAAGTGGGCGAGGAGGTAGAGATATAGTATGAAGTAAATTTTCAGTTGGTGGACTTGATTGATCATGAATCATAATCCACTTCGCAATGGTGGAATCCGTTGTCACCGGCAAGCCTCTTATTCTACATGCTTTGGTTAGCAAAAGGTGGAATTAACAATGCTGCAACTTGCCAGTTGTGTCTCCATCCCTCCCTCACTACTAGAGGATTCATTTTCGGTTGGCGGTCAAAAACTATTTTAGGTGGCGGTTTTTATGACCGCCACCGGCCGTAAAATCCACTGATAAATGAGGTATTTTTACGGTGGCGGTCAATTTACCCGTCATGGTAAATGAGGAAAAAAAAATAAAAATAAAGCCCAACCCGAAGACCTAAGCGGGCCCAGATTGGGGCGCCCGCGCCGCTTCTAAGGTTTGGGGACCCGCCGCCGCCCGGCAGCCAGCCACGGATGGGCCTCCGGCCACGGATCCATCTCCATGCCGCCCCGGATCTCGCGAGGAGGGCTCCACGCCGCTGGATCGGGGAAGAGGAGGAAACTCCACGCCACTGGATCACCGAGGCGGAAGGAGCCGCCCGCCGCCCGCCCGCCTTGTCCGTCAAGGCGCGGCTAGCGTAGTCCGCCGCCCCGTCGCCTCCCGCCTTGGCTTCCCGCCGCGCCGCCGCCGAGCGCCTCGAGCCTTGAGCGCCTGCGCCCGCCCACCCAGCGCCTTGGCCTCGCGAGAGCTTCGCGCGCCACACCGCCCGCTTCGCGAGCACCGCCGGCCGGCCCAGCGCCCGTCGCTGGAAACCCAGCGCCCGTCGGGAGAACCCCGCTCCACCACGACCGCCCGAGCCAGCGCGCCCGCCCGGGGAGGGAGGAGATGGAGGGTGGGGAGAGAGAGGAAAGATGGAGGGTGGGGAGAAAGGAATCTGTGGTGTGTAGTGACCCGAGTGTTTAGAAACCCCTAACTCCCCCTCTCTTCTCTATATATCTGAGCCGGTTTGGATAGATTTTTGGGCTTTTCTGGTTCTTTGGGCTGGCTTGATAAGGCTTCATTTTACCATGGCCAGTTTTTAAAAAACACGCCGGATCAATGATTTATACGTGTGATTATTAAAACCGCCCGCAGTTAATAAAAAATGACCGCCCGCAGTTAATCATGATATTAACGTGGTGGTTTTAAAAAACCCGCCCGCAGGAAAATGATTTCTAAACACCATGCATGTTCAATTCTGTAGTAGTGCCTCCCTCCTATATGATTAGACTCACAGTTTAACAAGTAACACTAGTAGCCTATTCCATTTCCATTTGTCAAATCACTGTGTTAATTCCAGTAATTGTTTGAATACCGCTTAATTTGCCTGCACGAGATTTGAAGCCTAATGAGTTACTGGTTGTTGTTAATATTTGTAGCAACAGATTGATGTGGGTAAAATATAACGAACCAGCAGCACTCCGAGCAATATAGTATATATATACTGTCACCTACAAACCTGCAGCAACGAGTGAGGAACTAGCAACAAAAAGGGTGTGCTGTGGCATTCTTGTAGAGGCATGCATCTAATACACAAACCCCACTACAAACACAAACAAACAATAAGTTGGAGTGCCGCCGCAGATGTTTAAAAAACCCACAATAATTGATGGTATTGTAGTGGCCTCTCTATATCAAGCAGGACCGGCCAACAAATAAAACCACCGTCGCCTACGTAATCTCTAAACCAATAGCCAGAGGTTGCCCGGCCAGGTAACCCAGTTTCCCTGCAGCCAAACAAACAGTAGAGCAAGTATTATGGTTGGTTTGTAAGCGGTAAATAGAAATTTGATATGGAGGAGAGAAGGGAAGAGAGAGAGAAAGCCGGGCCGTGAAACTTTACGGCCCGGCTTGGAGTCTGAAACCAAAGACAATATGTGAATAGACAAGTGAGTCATGTATTAATTAGAAAAAGCTAACTACTGTATGGGTGGGCTGGAAGAAGCCTGTAAGATTCCTTACAGCCGGCTTGCTGGCTGTATTATAATACGGCTGTATTATAATACTTGCTCATATATACACAGACGCGAGGGAACGACGCCGCTCGATCCAGTCCATCCCCGACCAGCTTTCCCAATACTCTACGCCACTGCGTGCCATTGTCTCGATGCCGATTGGCGAATAGCGACAGGGGGCGTACGTACGTGTTGTCTGGTTTTGGTTTCACTTTCACCGTTGAGCAACTTGGCAAATAGAAAATTCCGCCGTTCATGTTCAAAACCTATAACAGCCCTGCATCGGTAAACAAAGATGTGTGCTTGCGTGCGTGCGTGACTCGAGCCTGAATCAATCGGGTGCACTCGCGAGGGTGGAATCCGGAGTTTCGTCGTATCGGCCCGCAGATCTTGATGGCCAAGAAGATTATTTTATGTTAAAGCAACTCAACAAAAGCGGCGAGACAATAGAAAATGTCGGCGACGACGCACCAGAAGGGGAATAGCCGGGGATCTCGGTGGTTTTATGCGGCGACACGATCACACGAGGCCGGCCCGGCGACTTTTACGCAGACACACAAGCGAGAGAGCAGGTGGCAGTGGGTGGAGATCCCACGACGACGGCGGCCATCGCGCGCGGCGACAGGCCGCTGCGACGACCTCGACCTGCGGGTGCGTGCGTGCCAACGAGGCGCGTCGTCAGCGGGGGTTCTGGGTGGTGCTGCGGCCTCGGCCGCCGCGTATCGCTAATGGTCAGGCGCTTGTTTAGTTGGGCAAAAATTTGCGACGAATTATTTGAACTCGCGTAGCATCTTTGTGGCGTGTTTCGTTTGTTTGTGGTAAACATTGTCCAATCGTGGACTAGCCCAGGCTCAAAAGATTCGACTCGTCATATGCAACAGAACTGTGTAATTAGTTAATTTTTTTTACCTACATTTTCTGCTCGAGCGTATGTGTTTTGGTGTATTTAATGTGATGTGATGGAGAGAGAGTCTGAATTTGGAAGTTGGAGGCAAAAAATTTGCCCAACTAAACGAGCCCCAGTCTTTTGATGGATGGATATTCGGCAAGAATCGTTCGATCAGCTCCCCAGGACAGGATCGCGGCCAGGTAGTCGAGTTGGATGTAACGCAGGGGGTTTCTGGGAAGCTGTCCGCCGCTCACCGGTTCGGTGTTTCGGCTCCGATCCGGTGTGTCAGTCACTACCAGTCTATGGCCGGTGCATATACAAGGATGTCAGCATGTGAATTCGCATGCGACACAGCACATGTACGGAGTTGTATATATCCCTCCCTCCCATAGAGTCTGACGTTTTTACTTATGAACTTCATATTTGACCTGATTCAAAATATTTATGTAAATAATAAAATAAATTAATCAATATTTAAGTATTTTAATTGATAAAATAAGTCATAGCAAAATAAAAAATACTAGTTAGGGCGGCGCATTTGCCTTTGAAAACTAGGGAGAACCTAGCAATGTGAGGTCACTACTGATTTAGAAAATAATCCTGGGGATGGAAAAGATGAAGCCTCAAAAAGTAGTAGTAATGAAGGTAGCCATGGATGTGCCTACAAACATTGTATAGTACATCAAAGAGTTCTTAAAATTCATAGGAGCAATACAAAGGACCTGCAGTGTGCATAGTATATCGTAGGATCAATAACTTTGTGGGTGTATGAATGTTAAAATCCGCAGGACTAACACAAAAGGGTCTGCAGAGCGTGTAGTATATCCCAGGACTAAAAACCTCGTAAATTGATAAACATAACTGATCCATAGCGCTGGTAAAAAGTGACATCTGGTGACATGTTATCCCTTACAGGAACCATTTCCGGGCTGACCTTCACTCAGGCATTACACAAAGTTTTAACTCAAGAGACAATAACCCAGATTTACATAAGCATTATAATACAACGTGGTCAAGCTAAGGTGATGATGCATACTGTCATAGCAGAAAAGTGGTAGCAGTCTTTTCAGCAACCCAGATAAACTGAGTAAAGTAAGCTTATGCCAACCATTTTTTAACAAAGGCCACTGTAATGTAGACAGTGGAAGGCAGGGCAGGATGCTCCACAAAATACTTGGTCCATAGTATTTCGTACCCAGACTTGCATACTGTATGGAAATAATAGACGATTCCATAAGTAAAGGAAGCCTATAAACAGGTACTATCATGACTGTAAGCATGTGGATGGTTATAACTATACAGACATATTACACTAACTGTAGACAATGGTAGTTAGTAAAAATTTAGGTGTAAGCAATGTATGGGAACAAGATTTTGTCCTCAGGGAGTATATCATATTGGTACATACAAGATTAAGGTGCTATGTACAGTGACCACGCATCAAAGATTAATTAGACGTAGGAATCAATAGATATAGAGAGAAATCTGGTATATGTACGTACTGTTACTCTTTGATGGAAAAGAACTGGCTGACTTGTCCTTGGACTTATTTTTCGATGGACCAGATTTGACCCTTTCAGTGAAAGTAAATCACGTGAATATATTGCGGATAATTAACATGTATATATATAAGACATGGGTTGGTTAACATTAAAGCCTCCTGCTCTTGGGGTATATCGATGTGTCACCAGACTCATGTCCACCATCAATCCTGGTCACCTCAAGTTTGCATCCCCATCATCAGAAGCAGCCTACAAATTACAGAATAGGCGCGATATATAAATCACTGGTCTATAGCGGTGCTTCATACACAAAATTATTCGTAGCCAGAATGAGTACCTCACATGTTTCAAACATTAGAGACTTCCGAGCAGTGTGAACATCTGATCCTGAGCTGAGTCTGGGAATTCATGTCCAAAAAATAAGCGTAGTTATTTGAATGTACATTTATAGAAAGGGACAATGCTCCTCTCAATGTTCAATTTACGCATCTCTGCAACAGTGAGACAACTTTTCCCTCTCAGAAAGTAGCGGACATAATAATCATTTGGTAGCCTGGAAGAAAGATACCAGCTGGGACTGAGATGCTATACCTGACCAATGCACTGTTGCTAGATTAGAAACCTTCCATTTTTTTTCCCTCTGAAAACCAAGAAACAAACACCAAATGCAGTGCACAACCACCTCTTGAGCCATTGAGGCTCACTGAACCTACCGTACAGAGCTAAAAAGAGTTCTTGCTTCCTATGAAGGGAGAAAGAACAAAAGAAACAATTAGTACACAAGCAGGCCAGTGGAGGCAGAATAGTTCAATTCTAAATACTTTTGTGCAATTAACTAAATGTAAAACGTCAAAACCTAAAAACATAAAAGGCCAGCTACAACTACATAATGCTCGAATAGAAATTATACATAACTTCGATTTGGTAAGTCTAGATCTGGGTGCAGCTATTCCTTTGTCAACTAAGCTGGTAAGTTTAGAACACACCAACCAAGAGTTTTCTTATTGACTCCCTAAAGTTAGCAGTCATATGCAGAAGCACCACGAACCAAGAGTTTTCTTATTGACTTCCTAAAGTTAGAAGCACCAAGGAAGTGATTAGAATATTAGTGGCATAGTATACAAAAAATGACGGTACAGTTCAGAAAGTGGACACTGGTTGCCATATATATTTGCAAGAGACAGCTGTAAAGAAATTGGCACATATAAATTTGTGGGCGCAAAGAAATCATAAATCAACAAGCTGGGGAAATTAGGATGCACACTTATAATTGCAGCACGCTAACTCACATTACTTTGTTGGTCATACGCCATGTGCCTGGGTAGGAAGTAATTGCCTAAAGTTGCAAGCAATAATTTGGGAAAAGAAAAAAGGAAACACCACCTTGCATGTTAATTTCAGGGGTAGTAGCAGTTGACTGGGTTCAATATATATGAGAGAGAATTATGAAGCATACTTTCACAAAAACTCATGGACGGAAGAGCCAATGCAGGTTGCTGTTAATAGCACACATGTAAACCAAAAAAAAAAACTACCTAAGAGCTGCATAGGAAATTCACCCGATTGGTCACTATTTTTTTGATCTGAAGAAACCACTGGGCTCAAGCAGGCATGGCAAAACAGTGTATTTGGAAATTGAATCTGAGGATAAAAGGATAAAATAAATTATCAATTGGTCTCTATTTTTATGGCATAGGAAAGTATGAGAATACTGAGAAAGCTAGCCGAGGAGTCACCCAAAAAATACCAAGTAGGCCAATACCTCTCCTTTGTTCTATAGCTTAGTAGAACCCCTCTCCTTTGCTCAGAAGCTCAGGACCTAACACCTGGAATGGGACAACAAATAGATAAAAGATTACTGCTCACATCAGCTGGCAAAATTTATACCATCCTCCTTTTCAGTTTACCTGTCACTAACAAGATATTGTAGAGTTTTTTAAAAACGATGCACTTTTAACTTCTTGTTTTTTTTTCCCTAAAAGTTTTAGATACCTAAAAGGGTACAATGCTAGAAACTATGTTCCACTATAAATCAATTCATGAGGAATTTCAAGCATTTATAATCTTTCCAGGAAAAGGTGCGTCATCAAAATTGCTTACAATATTGCAGTGAGAAATCATCGAACGATAGTGTTTCTGATAAAACACCCACACCCCGTGCCTGTGCAGGTAAAAGTGCAAGATTGAGACTATATATAATGAATCCATAGCATTTTTTTTTTTCAAAAGCCAAAAAGGTTAGAACATGACTCAACTGTGACTACTATAGTACTATTCTACAGCTATGTCTGAATAAAAGGATGGCAATAGGCATATCTCAATCTCAATACACTGGAATGGCAATAGAAACCGGTAAACAAATTTCCCAAGCATCATGTTGCTAGGGTTTAGTTCACATATTTGGTTTTAGATTCGAGAAAGAATGGGTCTTGTAGTAATTCTGATCCTGGCCAATTATCTGGTTAACCATGCTAACAGCAGTCGTGTGCCTAGACGACCTCAAGTATGCCCTCGAAGAGCTCGGCTCTAGAATTTCTGGACACATTGAATTGAATAGTGTGATCTGGAAAACTAAAAATATAAGTATCTCAATAATTCACGATCATGCAACTGAATAGTAAAAGAAAGAATGAGAAATGTATCTTCGAAGATAGTTACCTCTGCAGGTTACAATAATAATTATTCAAAAATGGTTAATGTGATTAATGGATTGTTGTGTTGGAAAAAATCCAGAGAAGGCAGCTAGTGATTTTTGGTGGATTACCTTCAAATTGAAATAAGATGTCTCATGGCCATAATTGACCAAAACCTGCTGAAACTTAGTAGAATTCATCGACTTGCTTCATCAGGAACAAACATGACCAGACAGTGCAAATATTTGCTGAGGCATATCGAAAACAAAGCTTTAGCTAAACTAAAACCAATAGACATAATTGATTGTCTTTAGAATTGTGAATGACAACCATGAAGAAAATCTGGTGGTACCTCACTATTCTTATTCTTACTAATATAATAATAAAAATAGATAAACATGATGAAAGAGTTAAGAGGACACGAATGCTGCAACAGGTGAAAAGGAAAAAATTTAGAAGGAACAGCGAACATACGAAAAGCTTGAAAGATAGTAAGAAGAAAAAGCACAAACAAATTGCACTAGGAAACTGGAGGCCGTAAAAGCATTTAGACATTTCCGGCTCTAGCTGTGATAAGAGGCGCCAAAATCAAAAATTTAGGCATGGGTCTTGAGTGCGCATGTTTTTTTTTTTCTTCACGGCACCTTCTGATGTTGAAAACTACAACCAAACCTATTGCGGTCTTCCATGCTGCCTTTTCTCACCAGCAGACTACCACTCTCCATCTTGTATCCTCTCTCCTTTCTAAGACTTTACAAACCATAAACTCACTGAAAATACTCCCAAAAAAGGGAAAGCCAATCATTTTGGGCTTCTGTTTACCAAGAAACTGCTATCTTGGCAGCTTGAAATGAAAAGGCCAAAAAAGGTACCTCTTGGCCGCTATTGTTACTGTATGGAAAACTGAAAGTCTTGATTAAAAAGAAGGGCAGAAATATGTCGCTGGGCATACAGAACCAGAGTTTCAGATGTTGACAAATTGTGAAATCATGAGGACCTAGCCAAGCCAAAAACAGCATCGAAAAAAAATATGTTCAAAAAAGATCATTAAAAAAGAATCTGTTGTATCAAACATTCCAATAGTTTAAGGCTGATGTAAATAGACAAGGCAAAAATTTCATCTTGTAGTCTCCTTCAAAATCCCATTATAATAAGAAGTAGTAAACTGTGACTATTTTATTGTCCCTATTAGCAACCAAACTTAAACTTGTTAAATTTACAGTTGGCATAAAAATGTTCATGGGACAACAAACTTTAGAAGGCAACCAAACCTAAGTTGTTCGAGATAATAAAAGTATTAGTAGGCACATATTATGCTTCTATATATATAACAGTCACAGGGGCTCCAGTCCATTTCCTGGTTATTATCCAATGAAGAAAAAAGCAACTGGACCTTAGGCAGTACCATAACGATGAGCTGCTTCTGACTGAATCGAAGATATGATGGATGCTGTGACTGCAGGTGAGACAATAATATATCAGTGCACGTATGCTATATCCATGTGGATTAAGATGAAAAGGAGATTAAAAAGTTGCAATGTATGCATACATATGTTCCTGAATTCGCAGTGATGGTGCTTTAAAAAAAAAGAATTCGTAGTGATGGTAATCAACTGAGCACATTATTCTTAGGCCTGAAAAAGAATTGGTCTGATGAAAAAACCAAACCAATAGAATAAAAAAATGAGGTCATTTTAGGATGCTTTGAATTTGATTTGTTACTTTCAGTATTAAATATTTGTTCATATTTGTCCTTTGGAAAATAGAAGTAACCTCTGACGCAAAAAAAAAATGATAGGGCGAGTGTTTGCTCATCGCAATGGCTAATAGTAACCTGCACATTTTATGCGTAAGGATGTTCTAACGCAACGGCCAACAGTACTAAGTTGAGCAAGGGATGGCAAGTACTTCTGCTTGTGGGCCTCAGATCCACAGACTGTTCTTCAGGAAAAAAAAATAGAGGCAATTAGCGCAGCTTAGCTCAACGCTTGGGCCAAGTGATAATGGTAACTGATAAAACTTCTTAACACAATATAGTATGAATTTTTTAAGTAATCTAGGTTTTGAACGTATTGTTAAATGCGGAACAACTTTTCTTACCCGTGACATTTCCACTATAGTAACAAAACTGGCTGTAATTGAAAGTCCTGGACACCCATAACCCTGCAGTAAGCCAGACTCATATTAAACATATTAAATATTGGAGCACTAAATAAGCTGGGGGCAAGCATGTTTTAAGCCTTCATAGACCATTCTAGAGGACCGTATGCTTAAGCCTTCACAGGCCATTATAAGTGATTAGATTTTTCAAAATGAAGAAAAGACTAATCTCTAATCTTGCAACTATATAAGTGATTAGAATTTTTACAAAATGAGCACATTAGTAGGGATGAATTGGTAACTGCAACGGTACCAAAATCATCATCACAATATATATGAATATGGAAGAAATACCTGGCCAAAACTACAACTAGGACTGTAAGTCATATGAGCAGTCACTTCCATGGTGTATATATTCAAAAATGTGTAAGTCGACATAAAAAGTGTCTTTAAAAGAAACTGTGATCTTTTCTGTTTTCCTGCATCATGTTTATTGACCACAGATGGCATGGTATTACAGCACCTACCTTGATCATTTGCCAAACTGTGCTCATACAAAGGGAGTACATCAACATCATTAACTTTTAGCTTCTCAACCAAAGAGGCCATTGTAGGAGAAAATCGGCAAATCAAAATCAAATCAAATAAACAGCGCTTTTTGATAATCCAGTAAAGGACCAAGGAAATGGACAATTTTTTGTTTTGTAAGTATAGAAAACAACAGGTATTGTATCTTTGTTTACACCATATTTAAGAAGGGCCATTTAAACAAATCTTGTAACACCGCAATTAGATTAGTCCCATAACAAATGGTAGCTAGGATTTGGGTCTCGAAGTCACACCAGATAAAAAAAGGAAGAAGAGGCTAAAACCAACCAATTCCATGACTCTGGCTGTAGCTATATACAAGCAGAATTTCGAACAAATTCTGGAGCATCATAAATGACCATAGTACAGAACCAAGAAAAAACTTATGATTTTGTAATCATTCACAGTTGTAAAAACTTCCTAATATAGACGACATCTATACCTCCAGTTAACAAAAAATGAGATGGCATTGAAATAGTACTCATCAAAAGTAGCTAAAATTCTAGCAAAAAGAAAACCACAAGAGCGAGCGATAGGCCTTCATCATTATTTGTAAGCACAGAAGATAATTTATAATGTAACCATCAGATATTATAGCTCATCACTTGATCATGTTCTAGGAGCACCTAAGCCAGTGTATACCTTTCCTCAAAAAAAACCAATGGCTCAGTACCTCACCAAATTGATCATCAGATCATTTTTTTTGTCATCACATACTCAACTAAACCATAAGGAGGTGCCTAAGAATGTATGAATGATGCGGGAAGCATCTAAGAAAAGCACACAAAACGAAACATAGGCCTTCTAAGAAAAGCACAAGAACGAATGTAATAATCAGATATTATATGGCATCACTTGATCATGTTCACAAGGCATGTAGGCATATTAAACTGCATGATAGATGAAGTACAAGCTCATCAGCTTCTATTTTTTCCTTACAACAACTTATTATTGCTCAATACCTCACCCAGAACCGATCATCAGTCCATATTTTTTGTCATCACGTGCTCAGTTAAACATGTCATGTTCTTTTTAGTAAGACATTAGAAGAGGGATAAAGAAAGAGGACTGCACATGAAGGATACATGGCAATCTGTAAGGACTTGTACGAGCACTTTTCTACTGCGGTATATTACCTTCCCTCCACTAAAAATCAGACAACAATCAGAGGCATTCAGCTCGAATCCCTCAAAAATAGAAGAGGATCCAAAATCCATCAAAATCGAAGGTGAGCAACACCGCCAGCTGTGGTACCGGCGCCCGATTCTGAGAGACTACGGAACTTCGCCCGTGTAGCCCTGCGGCAAGCGAGCCGGCCTTACAGGCGCCAGCGACAGGGATGAGGGCGGCGAAGAGAAAGGGAAGGGGGCAAACGGTGTTGCAGGGGGGATGCTATGCAAACCCTAGGCCGCGTAGGGCCCCCGGGCAACGGCGGGTTTTAGTGGGGAGGTCGGCCACCAGCCCCGATTACCCGCTGCCGCCCGCGCCAAGCCCCGGTCATGGAAACCCGCGATATGCACCCCTGGCGAAATCCGGCCCGCGACCATGGGAAAGCCTTGACTAAGAGGTTTTAGTGGAAGCGGCGGAGGCGAGGAGAGGAAACGAGGAGAACCTGGCGGGGTGAAGGAGGGAGAAGGAGAAGAGCGGCATGAGGGGAGGAGGAGGAGAGGCGGCGCCCGCTACGCCGAGGAGACGCCCGCCCACTGTCCCTGTAGCGCCCAGCTGCGTGTCCCCAGGCTGTCGAGGAGAGGAGAGAGAGAGAGGCGTGAGGTTTTTGTTTTTGAGAGGAGGCGTCATGTATATATTCTTTGGGGAGAGGTGGGGTTTTTGCAAAAAGTGCATGCGGCGGGTAAATGAAAAATGACCCGCCAAAATCGAGATTTTCCTTCTAACGGGTGTAGGAGGTGAGATGTCACGAGGGGGATAAGCGGTAAAAAGTCAAAGCGGAGTTACTTTTTCTTGGGGAGTTTTTGGATCACGAGCAGGGATTCCTTGAAAAGTGGAGGCTTTGTTGCAAAATCCACCAGCCAATGAAAAATTTTGGAGCGGCGTGGATAGCCTCAGCGCGGAGGAGGTTTAAAATGGGGATCGAAGTCTTGAATTATGTGTGCAAAAATTTGGAATAAGACAAATTATGGAATAAGATGACACGAGAATGTCATGTGCCAAATTAGGGGCCAGGCCGCCGTCCTAAGGCCCAAGGCCTAAAGCTAGCCCTGGTTTGGCCGTCGCCGTCGCTTTACCCGTGAACAAATCATCGTCATGCAGCCCGCGAATTAAGTAAGAGAAACCTGCAGCTAGGATTTTTTTTTTTCAAGATGGAGGTAATATTTAGGCCCGTTTGGCACGGCTCCTCTTCACTAGTGAATCCATTTTTTGGCTTTGGCTCATGAACAACTCCATAAATGGAATTGGAGCCGTTTTGGTAAACCGTTTGCAAAACAACTCCATCCTAAAACATGCTCTCACAAATTGCCATGTAGGATGATGAGGTGAAGCCAGGATGAAGCAACTAATTTTGGCTCCACCATATCTCAAACCACTGTGAAACCACGATTTAAGGGGTTATGAAGCAGTTAACATTTTTTTATGACGATGGAGGAGTTTTGGTGTCAAGCTAGAACATATTTCTTTGAACCAAAAACAGTTTTCTGGTGGACCTAAAACATATTTATCATAAACCTCGAGTAAATTTATAATTTGTCATGATTTTTACATAAAATATATATTCTAGTAATATTGTTCTCCTTTATATAAAATATAATTTTTTGGTGACTTTTAAAAGCATATGTATTGAATATTGTGATGTTGAGTATATACTATTTTTTTATTTTATAATTTTTTTTTTTGAGATTACGGGTACAACCCGGGCAGCTCAATACGCGCACACACCCCCTATGAACCGCAGTGCATAAACCCTACCCCTATGAGCACCTTTGAAGGGCCCAATTAGGCAAACTTGAAATTCACCGAAGTCACGGAAGCCTCGGCGAGGGGCGTCGCTTCTACCACTAATCGCTTATTGGGAAAACTGGAATAAACCGAGGATAATGTAATCACACCTAAGATTTGAACCACAGGTGGGAACCTAACCAATGGTCTTTACCATTCTTGTTGCTTTGGGGATCTGTCAAAATGTCGGGGTTTAATTTTTTTCGTTTTATTTCCCCGACGAACTTTGGTGTTGGTGGGTCAAACTTGGTGTTTTGTAAAAGTTTTTGTATCACTGGTTTCTTTTTCTTTTTGACCTTGTGCAGTCATTGGTACGTAGTGATGGTCTTGGCAATCTTTTGTTAGGGTCAAAACTGTCTCTTGAAAATATATAGTAATTCTTTTATGTTTCTATTATTTTATTTGTCTTGTCATAGGGTAGTGTTAACGCGGCATTATACTAGTTGAATTAATTCTCAAAAAAAAAAAAAGTGTGTCTTTGTTTCAGGGTGGCTGATTCATTTTGCATATATGGGCCTACATGCAGAACCCCCCTGGGCCCCAAACCCAATAACATCCTTGAGCGGAAACAATGGAAAGAAGTCTTGTGCGACCGTAGGCTAGCCTTTTAACCATGCGACACGAAGGCCCAACACCGATAAAAAAAAATGGAATTGATCCAGGCTTGTAACTTGTGTGACGGTTGCCTGTATGTATTGTACTAAAAAAATGCTTGTACAAAAAGAAATATTTAGTAGAGAGAGACTAGCTTCTTTTAGATTTTTTCCCCAACGATATCATCGACGAAGCATATGTGAGTTTAGTGGAATATAAACTTGGCAGCGTATCATGTGCAATCAGAGCTACTTGTCTGGCATATGCAACCATCAATTAAGGCCACAAGATCTAGATCAACATCTGCGGTGTTTTTTCACTTAAACCCCTCCACCAATTGGGGTTTAAAAATCTAACCAGTCCGTGTGTATCAGGTGGGAGGGTTTAAGTGAAAAAAATCCCCGTTAGATCTAGATCCTATGGTCTTAGCCGGTGATTTGCATATGTTACAACTTGGTTACTGAAGTATAAACTTACATAACTAGTTCTTAGGCCTACTAGCATTATGGGATTTTTTTCCTATTCGGATCCTCAAAATCTAGATGACCCTAAATGGATCTCTCTGGACTGTAGTATCGTTTGACACTGTTCATTGGGTGCTTCTGAGGGGTATATGTAATTTCTTGCTTCATCACTAATACTTCTGGGGAGTATACTCTAGGAATCCATAATTTGGTGACTTCCTTTTATGGGATGAATAGAGTATATATTTTTTTAAAAAATAAAATCAAAATGACCTATAATTTGGAGTCACAAGACTACTAGAAACTGGTAAAAGGTATTTTTATGGTAACTAGTAAATATGCCCGTCGTTGCAGCGGGATACTCTTAATTAAGCTGGATCTTCATTGGCAAAGCATGATTCCCCTTGGTCTCTGTCTCCCCCTCTTAAGTCTCTTGGTTGCCTCATTGTTGTCGGGATCCTTGTGCAAGCATTATCCACCGCCGCGGTACGTCATAGCCATGTCCTCCCTCTCAAGTCTTTTTGGTCGCCTCATTGTCATCGGGATCCTTGTCGGCAAAGCATGTCCCACATGTTTTGCGCTAACCAACTTGATCCACGCCGCCAGCGCTATCATAGCCGGTCACCGGTGACAAAGGTGGTAGTCAAGCAATCAGTACAATCCAATCCATGGCAAGTCAATGATTGCTTCCCATGATTCCTCATGGTGACACAGTAGTTCAGGTTACATTTTTGAGGGCGCGATCAGCACCTTTCATAAGCGTACAAGACTAATACAACAAAGCGAAACACAAACATCTGAGAATATATTCTTACAGGCTAAAATAACAAACAAACGGATCAAAGCAATTTGGGCTCACGGAGATTCAATAAATGGACCCAATGGCCTTGTTCTTGTCGATCCAGTTAGGCTCTGTTATGGACTCGTTTTGTTGGGTCTTGACTTCTTGGTTGCGACTCTCAAATAAAAAAGGAACAAGTGGAAAGACCTCATTTATTAATAGGTATAGATATAGATATAGATTTATTTGCTTGGGCGGCGTGCCATGTGTATTTTGCCTGGTGCACGGGCACTGGGGTAAAAAAACAAAATTACCCCTAGCTAAATATCAATTCATCATAATATTGCTATCGAATTATGATTTTTCTTGGCGGTTGCACCATCATAAACTTAGAGTTGGCCGTCACTCCTTGAGATTATTGACTTAGTGAAAAAACAAATTTCACCTAACAGACGCGCTGGCTGTTGGCGGGGTTCCGTGCACCCACGGACACGGTACGCCAAACGCCGCAGTAGACACTGGATAAAGTTGTTTTTTGTGCCTTTGTTCATATATACCGAGAATGATTACGTTATTCTTTCGGCTCAATATCCATATTGGTTAGTTTTCGTATTTTTGCATTTTCGATTCCATTTTCGTGTACCGCATTTTTAAACCCGATCCGTTTCCGCCAAAAAATATAGAAGCGGAGTAGAATTAGTTTTTTTTCCTTCCGTTTCCGTCCGTTTTCATCAGCCTGTAGCTCGTCGCGACGGATCAAACACTGCGTTGTGCGTGTGGGCTAGAAGGAGGCGCATGCATGGACCCATCTCTTATCTGCCCTACCCTGCCTTGGGTGACCTCGAGGATCTCGAGCTATTTTATACGATCAAGAAAAGCGTGTAGAAGTTATAGATAGATTCTTGTTTTCCTCGCCGATTCCATGAAGAACACCACGAGAGACACGATGTATGAGGGGGCCAACCATGTATTCATTAGTCATTATAGGTACATGTAGTCCCTTTATATGAATCACCAGCCTTGAGCACATAAGGTTGCCTTCAAGGCCCATATAGTATGAGCCCACTAATCTCTACTTGAGGAATTTCTTAACACCTTTAGGAGAATACCACGAGGAAATACATGCCTCATTGAAACTCCAATAACCCAATGGAAAAAATATGGAGAAAAGAGTGCATTGTTGTCATTTAACACATTTACACATTGTTTCCTCATTAAAAACCTTGCATGAGAAACATTACGAAAACTCATCAAAGGAAAAAGATACAATATATGTCATCGGGGGACAAATTATGACCTTCTGGATCATATCATTTTAATTCTCTACAATCTCGATCAAGGGGTTAATATTCTAGGTGAGTTCTCCCCATGAACCTTCTGAAACTATCTGCTATACCAAAAAACGCCTTCCACAAGAAACATATACACATAGGGACTTAACAATTATCTTACATGCATAAGCCGAGATCATTTCATATATAACCTTAACACCATGTTACTTGTGGAACCGATGAAATAAAATTATACATAAATAATAAGCCCATAGTTAGTTGTGAGGATCCAAATGTAATTTTTAAGAGTGCCAAACAATAAAAATCTGAAAGTTTTATTTGAAAACTTATAAAAACTCTAGAATATTGAGTTGATCGGAAGACTTGGAGGCGAGTGCTTGACTTGACTGTTGTGCATCTTTCAATTACTCAAGACCCCGGTGAAAGTTGAAAAGCCCATGGTTAAAGATAATACAAGTGAGTTTGAAGTCAGAATAATTGTTATCTAATCTGAGTAGAGTTTTTTGCTTAAAATCATGTGTACTTTTTTAGAATGAAAGTAATGAAGCAACTCTTGATCCAAGTTTGCTAAACGAGGTTTTGCTAAGGGACTAGCAAAGAGTAAGCTCAGGGAGCTTGTTGATGGTCCTTATACTCAAATATAACCATCAACTATTGCATGAAATGATATAAAAGGAAATACAAACACTGGTTGTGCATAGGGTTTTGATTCTAACAAGTTCCATGACCATGAGTTTTGTTGCTCTTACTTGTTTTGAATTAGAGTTTCGAGGCGATAAAATACAAACAACTATCTTCGCCATTGCTCTCTTTTGAGATAGCTCATTTTGTTCTCTTTTGAGATCCGGAGGGTCCCTTGAATGGATCTACCTCATAGCTAGATATCAATTAGAGATTAGTTTCTCATTAGGATCTATTCACAGAAAATAGGGAGAGAGGAGGTGAACCTTGATTCTCATTAGTTTTTCATTTTATCATCCAACATGGACCATTTGCATCTTTGTTTTTGATGCGTGGGCTATCAAAAAAATAAGCGTCGGGCTTTAAGGCGCTATTATTGCGCTATAACGCTCTATAGCGGCAGCTTCGTAGCGTGAATGCCAGCCTGCTGCTACACGCTATAAGCGCTATAGCGCCAATAGCGTGAAATAGCGCTATAAGCGTAATAAGCTCTTTAGCGGCGCAATAAGCGTGGAAATAGCGCGCTATAGCTCCAATAAGCGTGGAAATTGACAATAGCGTCGCGGATTTCAATTGGCGCTATAGCTATATGCGCTTTTTTAGTGGTTTGCATTGTTGTATGAATCGATGAACCTTGATGAATGCATGTTCTCTGGACATAATGTAGTGTTTGAGCCAATTTGTATCTGTACCTTGTTATATGAAACCATGGACAATTTGCATGGCTGTATGCGTAGTTCGTTTGAACCCATTTTGTGTTTGATCATTGTTGTATACAACTATGGGGGCATTTGTGTGGTGGCTGTACGCATCTTATTTTTTGATTCAGTTTCAACTTATATATTGTGGATGAGGGTAATTCAATGCTTAACTAATGGGTAGCAGCAAACATAATTATTTGATATTTCACCAAAATGCCCAAATAAAGCATATAGAAACAAGGCCCAAATAGCATACATGAAACAGTGCCATACAGGTAAAAGCTACACAAAATTATGCTTCTCACCACCAACTCCTCGGTGACTGCGTGTAGGATCCCCAGGCCGTTGCTCCTGGCGGCGCCCGCGCGGCCTCGCCCGGCGCCCGGTGGCCTCCCAAAGCCCGGCCGCCCCTCCTCCCCCTACTTCCCCTCCCTCCTCTCCTCCCACCTGCCCGCTCGGTAGCCACCCCGCTTCTCCCGCCGCCGTCGCGGGTTGCACCCGGCCGGCATGTGGCGCCGGCCGCGCCGCCCGTATCGCCCGGCCATCCAGCTCCTCCCACGTCGCCCGAGGGCGGATCCGGCTTTCGCGGGGCGGATCCGGTGATCCCGCCCCTAGCCCGCGCGGCCGGCGGCGCCTCGTCATCCTGCGGGTAGCGCCGCGAGTCGGCAGGGGACCCAGCGCCCCCACCACCCACGAGCGGTCGCCTCAGCGCCCGTGGCGATCGCGGCCTGACCTCTGTGGCGGGCCCGGCACCCGCGGCGGTACTCCCACGGCGCTCGACCATTCATCCTGCGTCGTGCGGTCAGCTGCAGCGATCTCGCCCATATCACGTGGGGATACTACTTACGCAGCGTCACGAACTCCGCCCGCGCCCGACCTCACTCCCTGCAGGTCCTCGTCTTCTCCGGCCCCCTCCCCATACGCCCGGCCATGCATGCGAGGAGGGCGCCCGCCGCTACGCCATGGCGATGGAATCGATGAGCGCCATCGCGAGGCCTTCACCGGCTGGGGATATCGCGGTCTTTGTCGGCGATCTTTTCCCCTTCGGCGCCTCCCGCGACCCGGCTTCGCCATGCGGGCTGCGGACGCCTGCTTCCGTCACGCGCCGTCCTGCCGGGGGCGTGGAAGCCTCTGCGCTCGCGGACGACATCCTCAGCGGCCGCCGCCCGCGCTGGCGCGGCACGTCCGCCGAGTTCGCTGGGCAGCGGGTGGCGCTGCTCGGCCCGTGAGATGGGACTGCGTCGGTAGAATTACGATGACGGTACTAGTTCGGCCTAGCGCCCCGACTTATCGCGCCTCCGTCACATTGCTTTCGACACCGGCGGCGCTTCCCACCACACCTGGAAGACCCAAGGGCATGCGGTGGGTGGGCTGGCTCCTTCTCGGCGCTCGAGAAGCGAGGGCGTGCTGTTGAGCGGAGGAATTTCACCGCCGTGTGGCGCGGCTGTCCCATCACCGCCTCGTTGGGGAGTTCTAGACTCCGTCGTGAACCACACGGGAGGGCCGGTGAAACCCCTGCCTTGGTAACCATGGGCGGCACTTTGGCGCCGATTCACGATCGGCGTAAGCGAGTCGCCCGTCGTCGGTCATTCAGCGGCCGTCGGCGCCTACGGCTAGGGTGCCCGACCCGCGAGCTCGTAGTCGGCTGCCAGCGGCGTCCCGCCCTTCAGCGGCGGCCATCCGGCGCCGACCTCGTCGTCGTCATCGTCGCCAAGCGCGACGCCTTGCTGGGGGCGCTCCTCGCCGTCAGCACCCGTCGGCGTCGATGGCTTCCACTCTCGTCGAGCGCCGGCGTCGGCGCCTCGCCCCCACAAATGCGTCGGCGGCCATGTCCGAGCGCTTCGCTTCGTCGGTCTACGCTTCAGCGCGGCGGAGGGCACATCGCGCCAATACCTCGATCCGCGCGTTGCCTCGTACGCCGCCGACGCGGCGCGCCGGGCAAGGGACTCCATGCAGCTTGCACCTCCGTCGTCCACTTCAACACCCCTTTGGCGGCGTGTGCATGTGCATCTGCGCCTTGGCGTCGGCGATCATCTGCGAGGGCGGGGGATCGGTGCGTCGTGGCCTCCCGTGGCTCCGATCCGTGTGGGAGAAGATTCTTTGCCCACCCCATCGTCACCGACAATGTGGGCGCCTGCGAGGGCATCTCTTCGGCGTCAGCGATGCAGACGGCTGCTCTTTGGCACCGTCGCGGTGTGTAGTGCGTGTGCGAAGGACCCTTAGCCCGGCGAGGCGGCGCCGGCGGCGTCGGCGGGAGTCGAGACCTGTGACCCTGAGTCCTCCGCCCGGCGTGTCCCTTGCCCCGACCTCTTTGCTCTCGGCGTGCGAGAGGGAGGGCCTCAGGTTTGGGTCGACCCAATGCTTGATGAGCTCGCTGCCTCACATGTCGCGCCGCTTGTCTACTCTGGCCCTCCTCGTCGACGACAGGCTCGGTCGTTGCTGTTGGAGCGGCCCCATCGCCACCCCCTTGAATGATCCGACTACGTTTCACACGGAGGGGGCCGTCGAGGAAGCGGGGGATGTCGTGGCCACTTGCTCCCCAAGCTTCGGTCATCCCGTTGCTTTGAGGCACCGGTGGTCGAGGACAGGGATGCCACGGCACCACTCATGGTGGCTGTGGATCCCCCTCACCACCCAGCCGCGCATGGCGGTGGGGCTGGCTCCCTCCCTTAGCGACCCCTGTTCTTTGAGGTGCCGGGGGCTGTGGATAGGGAGGCAGCCGGCACCGTGCGCCACACCACCGCACCTCTGGCGCTGCCGCTCCTGCACCTGACACGCCTCACAGTGAAAGCCGGTGGAGGCCTCGTCGAAGTCCCTTCATGCTCCCCCAGGAGCCGCCGCTCATCGACTCACCAAAAGGCTCCATGTCGCGTGTGCCTACTCATTGGACTCCCGGGCGAGTACCGTCGCTGCCAAGGCGCCTTGACCCGTCCGGGCGGCGGGCCCAGCGTCTTGGTCAAAAGTGGGAGGCGGGACGGAGCCCCAACTCCCAGACTCCGGACTCCCGCGATCGCGGAGGTTCGTTCCTTGGCCGCCGTCGACCGGTCCATAACACAAGCGCGAGGTGCTTGATCGGCTCATGCCCATCAGGCGCCCGCGCCAAGGCGACTTCCCTCAACGAGGGGCCGCGATGCGGCGCCCGCTTCTTCAATGTCGCACATTTGTTCCATCCTTAGTACACCACTCTAAAGCTCCCACCGTTCAAGCCGGTGATCTTTGTAACGATGTGTCAACCAAGTGCGTGTCTAGGCATCTTGCCATGGAAATGTGCTTGGTCGTGTAAACATTCTCACTTCTCTTAATGAAATACGTGCCAATGGTACGCCGTCGAAAAAAAAAACAGTGCCATACAGGAAATAAGGGCATTTTCCTGCATCAGGATTATTTTGGCCATTCTCTTGTCAGTTACTGTGTTATCTTCTAGAACTTACAGCAGTGTCATGTAGGAATGAAAATAGAATGCACTGTTAAATAGGTAGGAGGAGTAAGTCTGAACTTTAGAGAGCTATATGAGTTTATGGTGTCATACAGGAAATTTCTTATAAATTAAAGCGCAGATGGCTCTGAACCTACTTTATTGGGTAAGTGAACCTCTTTGAAACTCGTGAGGAACTCGAGCCCAGAAAGATCCGGATTGCTGGTGCGGAAGTTGTTGACTTTATCACCTCGAGTTTAGGCGCTGCCTTTTGTTGGAATGCTAAGGATCCGAGGTTCCCTGTAAGATCTAGAAGCAAGAGACTACGGAAAGACAAGCTAGGGAGCCGACCAAGTGATTGCGGTGGCCACAGCGAGCCGGTTTGGCGACCCAAACCATAATCAAGATGGCGCCACGGTGAGTGTCATTGCTTACCGACAAAGACTTAAAAATCCAGCAATGGAGCGCCAGAACATGTCCCTGTTCCCACGGTGGAGGCCGGTCACTCCGAGCTTACGCAGCTGCGCAAGCTCTCCGATCTCGAAGGGTGGCGCGCGTGGTGGCTTTTCCGCGTGCAACATTGACGTCGCGCAGCGTGAGCGAGGCTCCTAGCTTGGAGATCCCTCTCGGGACTCTGACGCCACGGCGCATGCCCCGTTCAAAGGTTCTCCGAGTCCCCTTGGCGTGGTTGTAGTAGCGGCATATGTTGCATACGTCCTGCCGGCCCCCACACCATCCTCCTGTAAGACGTGCCCTTCTCCGGTCCTCTTTCCAAGACGAGACTCGAGCAGCTGCGGTCTGCACAAAAGTTGGCACGTGTAGCAGCTTCACTGACTGCAGCTGCAGATAAGCTTGCTGATAAGCAGTTTTCGAAGCATGGGTCACAGTTGTTCCTGCCCATGAACAAACCACAACAACATGCGAAACACACTGCTGCACAAAAAACAGTCCCACTTGCTAGCACTCATGTCACTCTCGTACACCTCGAACAGCTGGTCATGGGCCACTGTCTGGTCAGCTGAGGCATGAATGTGCTGTAGCTTCCCAAGCTTGGACAGAAGCTGGCAGCGTCCATATGCGTGTGCCACTGATGTCTAATGCCTGCAGCTGTCCCAGGTCTCCCCAACGAATCTGGTAACCTGAAAATACCACCACATCCTCGGAGGGAAAGATATCTCAGGTGCCGGAGCTCCCCAATTCTATGCAGGTGATGGTCTCTCAGTCAGTAGTGTGCTCAGATCTAGCACTCGGAGGAACCTCATCTTGCCGGACATGAAAAATGATTTCCACTCTCAAAAACGGTTAACGATCGCAAGTGTGACAGGTCCAGCCTCCTACGCATCACGTCCTTGTCTCTCTTCCAGTTGCTGCTGATACTGAGGTGACGTATTGTGCCTTGTGTGCTGCCCAGACTACATCCTTGTGGGGATCCTCCTACCCCCTTAGCCTTGGTCTCGGAGGAGGCGGGAAGGGTGAGGGGAGCTTCCCACAGGGTAAGAATCAAAAACCTTGTCGGGGAGCGGGAAGGCCTCGGTCCGCTTCGACCTTGCTGGCATTGCCGGTCAAGAAGTGATCGGAGGGTGCCCGGGCCTCAGAAGGAGGAGGAGGGTAAGAGGGAATCGTGAGGGCGAGGCGTGGGAGTAATAAAAAGCAGTAAATGACCCTTAAACTGGCCCAGCCCTCCCTCCCTTTCCTAGTGCCCGTACCGGGTATTTATAGGAATACAAAGGGGTCGAGAGGGCTGATTTATAATTTGGTACATGGTAGGTAGGAGAATAGGCGCTTACATTTGGGCCCTCACAGGGGCAGGCTAGTAACTAACCATACGGGGGACGATGCGGGAAATACACCGCGTGACTTCCTCCGCTGGGAGCCGTAGGGGTTTCCCCGTGCTAGCCGCCGGTCCCGCGCTCGGCGGGGACAGCTCGGGAGGGCCCCCTCCGCCGGCCATCCTCGCTGTTCGGGCTTGTCTTTGCGAGGAACGCCTGGCTGGCGTTCCCCGTTGCCAGGGGGGCCTCCTGCTCACGCCCTCGTCGTCGACTTCGGGGGCCACCCTTGACGGAGGCGGGTCCGTCAGCTCGTCTGCGTTCGCGGAGGGTTCTCCGCTTTGCTGATCCTGCATGATCTCATATCTTGTTAATCGAGAGGTTGGTTCGGTCACTTCGCGGAGAGGCCCCACGGAGGCCTCTCCTATCCGCGGCGATGAGGCCTCGCCGGCCGTGTTCTCACGGAGGGTCCTCCGGCTCGTTGGCCCTGCGAGATTTCATAACTTGTAATCGAAGATTGTTTCTTGGCCCCCGTAGTAGGGCCTGCGGAGCTGCCGGGCTGGCGGGTGTCCTCCCCAACAGCAGCCCTCGAAGGTCTGGTTCCCTCCCGAGGGGCCGGAAGCCGCGAAAACGTCCTTCCGGAGGGTCGTGCGGGTGGTGTGCTTGCCGCCCCATGGGCCCTTGCCCGGCCCGCGTCCCGGCTGCTCGTGGGCCTCGCGGAGGTGGGCCTTGGCCCTCTTGCCTGCGTGTTAGGGTTTGGCTGCTCTTGGTTGGGCGCCGTTGGTTGGTTTGGGAGTGGGCGCGGATCGGGGTGGGGCGTGTTTGTTTAGGGAATACGGATGCCGTTGGTTTGCCGCGTGGGGCGGATCGGAGGCTGGCGTTGTTTGGGATCCGGGCGTGATCTTCGGGGTTGGCTGCGTCCCGCTCGCGCCCCCCTCTCACCACAGCCTATAAATATCTGCGGTTGGTGGGGGTTAGGGTTTGTGCTTTCATCTCCGCTCTCGCTCTCGCTTCCGCTGCTGCCTTTGTGCTCTCACTCTCCTGCTGCCTTTGCCCTAGGTCGCGTGCTGATTAGCGGAGGTCGCTCTTTCTTGCTGGCTGCCCGGAGTGCTCTTCGATGGCGCGGATCAAGGAGGCTGCGAAGCCCAAGACCGTGGTGGAGTGCTTCGAGCTCCCTCTTAGCAGAGTGCACGAACAAGTCCACGAAGGAGTTCGAAGAAGGAGCACCAGTTTTTCACAAGCGCTTCCGCGCCCGAGTGAGCGGTACCTCTTCCGAGCACAGGGGAGGTCATCATCTTGAAGAATTTTTCACGCGGGGCTACGATTCCCGTGTGTGAGTTCGTCTTTGGGTGTGTTGCGGAGGTTTAACCTCCGCTTCCACCGGCTTCTTTGCGACATACTTCCCACGTCTTATGGCGTATGTGTGGGCGTGCTCCGTTGGCTAGGCCGGCCGGTGGGCGGTTTTGTCGGACCCCACCGTGCACTATCGGCCAGCGTGCGCCGCGGTGGTCGGCGGAGGAGGGAGGGTCTTCCGCGCCGTGTGCGGTGTGTGCTTCATCCCCGCGGCGGGGTGGAGGCCCCAGCAGTGGCGCAACGCAACAAGTGGGGTGCGGATTGGCTGGACCGGATTTCTATTACCGGGCGGCGGCGGAGAGGGGCTCTGACGAACTGAGTCCCTCGGCCTCGAGAAGGTGAAGCCCGTGAAGGCCGGCGGCGGCGCCGAGGAGGCTGGATGCCCGCCGTGCCATGTCCCGCCACGTCTGGGCGCCGGACTTGGTGGAGGATTGCGCGCGCAAATTCCAAGTCTTGTGGGGCGGAGGTGCGGCAGAGTCGTGGGAGTCGCCGGGTACGCCCGAAGGGCGCTGGGCGTTGAGCTCGATTTGGGCGGATATGGCCGGGCTGCACGGCGGCGAAGGGTGACAAAGCGGAGTTCGGGCGGGCTGGTGATGGCGGAGGCCACCACACTCAGGCTCTTATGGGAAAGTTGGAGTCGGCGGAGATCCGGATCATCCTGCCTTGATGATCGCCGCCCGGGTGAATCGGGTGTTCGACCTCCTTGAGGTCGTCTGGCCCGGCGGGAGGCGGCCCGCCCGGCGCCGAGGACGTGGGCAGAAGAGACGGGGGGTCGCAAGGCCGGCTCGTGAGCTGGCCGTGCCTGCGAGGCCCCGGCGCGGCGTGGCGCCGTCTGCGCTGTCCGTCCCGCCGCTTGGAGGGCGCGGGTTCGTCTGCGGCCGGTGCTTCCCGGACGGCCGGACCTCGGCTACTTCACTCATCTCGGATGGTGAGACAGCGAGGTTGAGATCTGGAGGAGCCGCCGCGGCGGACGGGTAGACCTGGGAGGTGGTCGAGGAGGGAGGCCTCCGGCAGCCGGCTCGACCGCGGGGGGCGTGAGGAGGAGGGGGCCCGCGGTGGCGGGCCCTCAGAGGGGAGGATGATGACGAGGACGGAGGTGACAGCGGCGTGGCGCGTGGCGGGCTGCCCCGTGGCCCGCCGTATGGTCTTGGCGGTACCACACTTCTCCGGCGATGCCATGTGTGGGGGCGGGGTGAAAGTCTGGATGACCCTCCGGAGGCCCCTAGGGAGCGGGAAGGCGCTACGGGAGAGCGGAGAGCCCCTCCTCGCTGCCCTATGTGGCGGAGAGGCGATCGGCATCGATGATGTCGGCGTGGAGTTATCACGGTGTCGACCTCCAGCGACACCCCTTACGCTAACTCGGAGGGTCAGCGGCGGCTCATCGGGCGGGTCTTGACAGCGTGCGCTGCCGAGGCTGAGATGCAGGTGGGAAATCGCCCTCCACGATATCCATGAGGATATCAAGGTGAGGGCAGCGGGCTCTGCGGTGCTGCGCGGGGGGCGGTGATCCGCGAGGCTGGGACTCCGTCGATCATGCGGACACGCCACTGAGAAAGACCTCCTCCGGGCTCGGGAGAGCCGGCGTGAGGTGCAAAAGCTCAAGGCGACCGGCGGCGGCGGGCGGCCGGGAAGGAGGTGGCGGACTGAAGAAGGGGGGCGGGTCCTCCGGCCCGGGAGGGGGGCGCCGTGACGTCGGAGCGCGGGGCCCGCGAGCACGGGCCGGCGGAGTGGCGGCCGGCTCAATGATCTTGGGGTCTTGACCGGAGGGCCGGAGGCCTTCAAAGGTGGCGCTCGACGCGTTCCTGGGCGGAGTCGGGACCGCTCCTTCGACTGCCCTACCCGAACCCGGACCCGCCCTTGTTGGCGCCTGGATGCGCCCGGGAGGTGGGGCAGCTGCGAAGGTGGTGGTGGTTTCTTGGCGACGGACTTCAGACCAACTTTGCCGCACCGTTGCCTTGGGGCCCTCCGCCATGCTGGAGTGCGCGCGCATCGGGGCCATTGTCAGGCCCGCTCCGCTCACTTCCCCGCCTTGGCGAGGTTGGGGCCTTGGCGGAGGAGCGGGACGTGAAGCGCTTCCGACCGCCTTCATCAAACGCCGGGGTTGAAGCGGGGCGGGAGGTGGCTCTGCGGAACCGCAAAAAGCTGATCTTGCCCGGAAGGTTGGTTCTTTTCACGCCTACTTCTTTGTCTCTTCTTCGTTTGTTTTTGCCTTAGTGTCTTACGTGGTGTGCGGTGATTACAGGTCGGCTGGCGGGTGTTGCTCCGGGTGGAGGGGGCCCTCGGGCTCCTCGCCGGAGGGGTCGGAGATGTCGGTCGGGTTGAGGTGCCGGGGCGCTCTTGGGCGACTACGGGTGCCTCACAGCCGCGGTGAAGCCTCGGCCGCTGCTCGGCCTCCGGCGTCCGCCCGATGTCGGCTGCCCCGCTCCTCGCGCTCCTGGCGCGCCTCTGCCTCGCGCGAGCCCTCGGCGACTCCTCCCGCTGCCGACCCCACGGCGGCCTCCGAAGCGAGAGGTGGTGTATGGGCTCCTTAGGCGGCTATATTTCTTAGATGTCCTAGGTGTATTATCTTTGTAGCGCCAAACTCTTGGCCTTCGGGCTTTTAAGTTAAATGATGAATTGGTGGTTTAGGGGCTTATTTGCATCTCGTTTTGATTTATTGTGTTGCCAGTTGTGTTTATGTGCCTTAGCGGCTTGATCATGTTGGGGTTTGGGGGTAAGGCGGTGTCAATGATTGTGTTGGCCGCGCAGTACCTGGGGGCCTGGCGGAGGTATAACGTGGTTTCGGCGATGATGAATCGCCAAGATGTGTTCATTTGGGGGAGACTTGGGTTCATAGCATGCGGCGGTTCCCGGGCTGCCCTTCGGCGGTTTTGGTGGGGCGGGTTCGGAGAATCGATGTAGCCAATCGGGCCTCGGAGGCCTTCGGCGGTCCCATGATTTGACAAACCGTCAAGTGGAGCAGTACTTTTCGGACCGGCGCCCGGTAGCGCGGCTATGGTGGAGGATGATATTGAGGGCGATGAAGCCGTTGCCATCGCGCGGTCAGCGGCTTGTTGGATCGTCGCGGAGGCCGGTCGTTGTTCGAAGCGGGGAGGATGTGGGCCCGAGGTGGGCGACATGCGGGAGTATACGGCATCGGGTGCTTTCGGGGTGAACTTCCACTTGTTCCGTCGGGGCTGTGATCACCGGAGCCATGCGATTACGTTGAAGAGCCCCGGCGGTGGAGGTGGTGGATGTAGAGGAGTTTGTGGAGCGCGTAGCGGGTGTTAGTCAAGGCCATCTTGTATGGGGTTATGACCTTTGTAGGCGAGACGGTGTGTGCGGAGGCTCAAGGGCTTCCAGGCCGCGGAGGGAACGTGTAACTCTCCTCGTAATGTAATGAATGTGATATGTTTGCAAGTTGTTTTGTGTTTGTTGCATGTACCAAGTGGGATGGTGGCATGCCCGGAGGTAGCCGCGTGAAGCGTGGCGTCCCCTATTTTCATTGCGCGAGACTCGCGCGTTTGCGAAGGTAGCCGCGATAAACGGCGGCGTCCCTATTTCACAGGTGCGGGGACTCGCGCTTTGCGAGATAGCCGCGATAGGCGGCGGCGTCCCCTATTTCGCAGTGCGAGGGCTCGCGTTTTGAAAGGTAGCCGCGATAAACAACGGCGTCCCCTATTTTTAGTCTCGCGAGACTCGCGTTTGCTTGTAACCACGATAGGCGGCGGCGTCCTGTTTGACTTGTGCGGGACTCAGCTTTTGCGAAGATAGCGCGATAGGCGGCGGCGTCCTATTTCGCAGTGCGAGACTCGCTTAGCGTTTCGCGAGTAGCCGTGATAGGCGGGGCGTCCCTATTTCGCAGTGAGACTTCCGCGTTTTTCGAAGGTAGCGCGATAGCAGTGCGGCGTCCCCTATTTTCATTAGTCAAGAGACTCGCGTTTTTTTGCGAAGTAGCGCGATGAAACGCGGGCGTCCCCTATTTCACTTGAGTGCGAGACTTCGCGTTTTGCGAAGGTTTGCTTGGCCAAATAGTACTCGTTGCTTTTTTATTGCAGGTTTTCGTTACAAAGTTCTTTTTGGGACGCGGAGGGTCCTTTTTCGCTCCACGGGTTCCCTGTTGAAGCTTGAAAGTTGTGCGGTGCGCCCTTGTATTTCCTTGGGCCTTGTGCGACTCATCGATCCCGAAGACTTGGGTGCGGGACGGTCCCTTGCGCGGTGGGACTCTTGCGAGGGTGGCTTGCGGGGTGGGTCCCTGCGCCTTGTGCTGCGCCCATCCCTGGTTGAATGGCGGTTTTGCGGGTTTGTCGCCGGTTTTTCGCGTTCGGGTTCGAGGGCTGCGCCCTACCCCCCTTCGGAACTTTGATTCCTTTGGTGGAGTTGCCGCGGGAGAATGTTACATTCTCCATTGTGGTATCCCCTTGCGGGGAGTCTACTGCTTTGAGTTGGCTGGGTCCCGCGAGAGGTGCTCCTAAACTGTTGGCGTAGGGGTTGCGGAGGACGAAATGCTCTAGTTTATGCATTTGGTCTTTGTTGGTTTCTTGGAGATTTGGATGTTTATTTGCTTCGGGGGGGCACACAATAAGCGGTTGTTGCTCTTCATTGCACTTCGTGGTGCTGCCTCGGGGGTCGGGGTCCGTTTACATTTCCATTGTGGTGCCTTCGGCTTGGATTGGGAGGCGTGGGTTTTGGAGGTATCACGGCATGCTCTATAGGATCGGGGTTTGGCTATGGGTGGTAGCATGGTGGCGTATGTGGCTAGCAATTTTGCTTTCTTCCTAACATGTGACTCTTGGGGGGGGGAAGGTTTGGTTTTTATAGTGCTCCTTTGGGGGAGGTGCTCCCTGCGGGTGGTGCTCTGGCGTTGGGTGGATGTCATAAGTGCTTGGTGTGATTATAGTTTGTACGGCGGAGGTCTTGCCCTTGGTGGGTGGTGGTGTTGAGGAGAATTTGGGCGGAGGTCTTGTCCTTGGTAGGTGGTGGTGTTAAAGGGGTGTGCGGCTGGAGGGTCTTGTCCTTGGTGGGTGGTGGTGTTGAGGCTGTCTGGCGGAGGAGTCTTGTCCTTGGTAGGTGGTGGTGTTAAAGGGCATACGGCGGAGGTATTGTCACTTGGAGTGGGTGGTGGTGTTGAGGCTATGCAGCGGAGGTCTTGTCCTTGGTAGGTGGTGGTGTTAAAGTGTTTGGCGGAGGAGTCTTGCCCTTGGTGGAGTGGTGGTGTTGAGGCTGTAAGGCGGAGGTCTTGTCCTTGGTAGGTGGTGGTGTTAAAGAACATTGAACCCATGGCGAAGGCTCCCTACCCTCCGTTTTGCCATCGTGCCCCGTGGGAGCTAGACTTGAGGGTGACGGAAGTACTGTGCGAGCCCACGGCGGAGGAGTGCCCGGGCTTCCGGCTTTGTCGCCTCCGCGGGTCTCATACTCGGAGGGCGCGGGCGTCTTCGGCTGCGAGCCACCGGCGGGGAGGGGTGCCGGGCGCCGGCTTTTGTGCGCCTCAGCGGTCTCGTACTCGGAGAGGCGCGGGGCGTCTTCATTGCGGCCACGGCGGAGGTGCCCGGGCGCCGGCTTTTGTGCGCCTCCGCGGTCGTACTCGGAGGCGCGGGGGCGTCTTCATTGCGAGCCCACAGCGGAGTGCCCGGCGCCAGGCCGGCGCCTCCGCCCGGGTCTCATGCTCGGAGGGCGGGGCGTCTTCATTGCGTGCCCACGGCGGAGGTGCCCAGGGGCCCGGCTTTTGTGCGCCTCCGCGGGGTCGCATGCTCGGAGAGCGCGGGGCGTCTTCTTGCGTGCCCCCCCGGCGGAGGTGCCGGGCGCGGAGCTGCATAATTTTGAGTAAGGGTGTTTTTGCGGGTTTGACCCAGGGCCGGGGGCAGCCTTGCGCTGCCCTCGGCGTGGGCAATCCCGATTACCAGCGGCGATGAGGGCTGGGTGGCACCGGCCGGCCCCTTCGGTGCTATGCTGCCGTTGCGACTTTCTCGATGTGAGGGTAAATGGCTGCATATATTAGATATTGATGCGCCCTCGTTAAAAAACCTTGTGCCCTTCGCAAGGAAAAAGAGTGCAGCCCGTATTGTTCATGGTCTTAAGTTTAGGAGAGAAATGAAATGGTAAAATGAGCGGAACCCCCTACAACTTCGCGAGTGCACGGTACATTGCACCGCTAGGGGTAGTACTACGGAAGAGTCGTCGGCGTTCCATGTGTGGGGAGATCATGGCCTTCGAGATCTTGCGGTGGAAGGAGCCGGGTCTTGTGGACTTCGTGACCGGTATGGGCCGTCCACTTGGCCATGAACTTGCCGGCCATCTTCGCGTTACGCTGCGTCGGGGCGGGTCTCAGAAGCGAGTCATGCGGAGAGGTGAGGCTTCTTGTTCCTCCATCTTGTGGCCTCCTCACGGTATGCGTGGAGGTTGAGGGGCGCCATGTTTCTTGTTTTCTTTGAGGGAGGTCCTTCGCGGCGGCCTCTTCTTACGGGGGGGCCGGCGGTGACCCTGCGCGGCGTGTGCTTAGGTTCTTACGGGAGGATGGCTTCTTCTCCTAACGGGAGGCTTGAAGGGCGTGAATGAGGTCGCCGGCTTTCGGAGGTGTTATGTGACCACACCACCGGGTGAGCTCCTCGCCCATTTTCCTCTTGGCCAGCGTGGACCTTCACGATACCTGCGAGGATTATGCCGTTGGCTCTTTCAACGAGCCCGTTAGATTGGGGATGCCTCACGGAGGCAAGTGTATCTTAATGCCTATTTGGTGGCGAAGCTGTTTTGAAGCCTTCAGCGTCGGCCGGGTGCCGTTATCGCTGTTATGCTCAGCGGAGTTCGAAGCGGCAAGCGATCTGCTGCCCGGAAAGAACTTTTGTACCCAGTGAGTTTATGTTTGCGAGAGGGGTGGGCTTCGATCCATTTGGTGAAGTATTCGGCGCCACTCTTGCATAGCGAAGGTTCCCGGCGCGGCATTGGACCCGATGAGGTCTATCGCCCATCGGCGAAGGGGCCATGTGGGGGCGGATGAGGGTTGTTGGAGCCCCACTTTTGTTGGAGTGGTGACTTTGTCGGTGGCATCCTTAGCGCGTGCTTGACCGGTTACGTGGCGTCGTTGGTGCGGTGGGCGGTAGAACCCTTGCACGAACACCTTTCCCACTAGTGCTCTGGGGCCGTTGTGCGAGCCACGAGATGCCCGTGGACCTCGCTAGGATAAGCGCGACCTTGGCCGTAGATATGCATTTTAGCCATGGAGCGATTCGGATGCCTTATGCGGCTTGTTGTCGACTAGGCGGTAGCGCGAACATACGCTCAACCCTTTTTGTTCTTCCTTGGACCGGGGCTCGAAGAGGCCTCGATGAATGCAATGATCGGGGCTCTCAATCTTCGGATGGTCTTGACCGATTTCGGGGTGGAGTCGCCTCCTTGAATCGGGGGGCTATCTTGTGCCGAAGAACCGTCCTGTGGGAGTGGCTCGCTCGGGGCGACGACAGCGAGCTCGTCGACCGCCGTTGTCCTGCGGATATGGTCTTGGTTGTGGCGCGAGAAAAAAAGGCCTCGTTTTTCCTTAGCCTTGCCGGGTATTTTGCGGCTCTGGGTGCTTGGCTTTGTTGTCCTTCTCGGCTTGTTTCGAGACCACCTCCGAGAGTCGGTTTTGATGATGGCCCTTCGCGCGACATGGCCCGGGCTGTTTAGTGCGGGAATGCTTGCCTCGTGATACACCGTGTTGTTTGTGCCTTTGGAACTCTGAGTGGCGGCATATCTCGGCTTGACTCCGGAGGGGTGAAATGATGATGGCGCGATCTCTTAGGCCTCGTGCCCCCAGACTCCGTCGGTATGTTACGCGTCAAATCGGGTCAAAGTTCTTTTGCTTGGTTGTATGTGTCGGAGTGTCGATCTGCTAGGAAATCTGTGAGGGCACAGGACTTGATGGCCGTTCTGGCGGCGAATCTGATTGCATGGTCTCCCGTCTCGGTCGCCCA
The DNA here is from genome assembly GCA_015847255.1 of Hyparrhenia diplandra. NCBI lineage: Eukaryota > Viridiplantae > Streptophyta > Magnoliopsida > Poales > Poaceae > Hyparrhenia > Hyparrhenia diplandra. The sequence continues at coordinate 7,061 of JADLZK010004493.1, read as the reverse complement.
CTTAGCCGCTATTACGCCTGGAAGCTCGGGGTTCCCAATATGTTGTCGAGGCTTCGAAGGTATGGTGACCTCATGTGCACGGAAGTAGTGCTTGAGTTTTCTCGCTGCCATAACCCTGCGTAGAGCTACCTTTTCGGCTACGTGTAATTTAGCTTGGGCCCTTCGGGGGTTTCGGAGACATAGTAGACGGGGGATTTGCATGGGCGGTGCCCTTCGTTTACTTCTTTGAAAAGCGACCGCCGGCGGCCCGTGGACATGGGAGCGTCACGGCGACATAGAGAAGGAGCCCTTCGCTGGTTCCGGAGTGGCGGGTGGCAAGGTTTTTGAGTGCGCGAGGTCTTGAGAGGCTTCTTGTTGCGGAGGCCCCCCGGCTGAATGGGTTGTTTCCTTTAAAGTTTGGAAGAAACGGTAACCCTCGCTCGGTGACACGGAGATGAGACACACTAAGGCGGCGAGGCGTCTTGCCGATCTACGGACCGATTTTCTGTTCCTCGGAGGTTCCATCGCGGTGATTCTTGCGATCTTCGAGAAGGAGTTGGCCTCTATTCCTTTTCTTGTGCGAGGGGCCCTGGTAACTTGCCCTTGCCTCCAAATCACGCGCGGCGGGGGTTGAGTTTGAGCACAGCCGGCGCAGTTTTGGCGAAGGTCCTTTGGAGGGTCCGTGATGTGGTCTTCCTTTAACTTACTTTGGACAACCAAGTCGTCGGCGTGGGCGAGATAGGCGGTATCGTCTCTGTCCACCTCGTCATTCGTGCGAGAAGGGCGAGCGGCGTTAGAAGGCCTTCGGCCATTCTTACGGCGGTAAGTTCGAAGGGGTTATGAAACTTGTTTTCTCCTCATACACTGTTCATCCAAATTTGGTGGTACCACGAAAAAATAGTCCATGAGGGACAACCTTTCACAACTTCTTCTTTGCATCGACTAGAAACTGATTAGGGGAGGAAAATGGAGTCCTTCGGGCATGCCTTGTTCGAGGGGTGAAATCTTCGCATCCTCCATCGGTGGGCTCCTCTTTGTCTTTCTAAGGCTTGCTTTTTCACCATGACAGCGTTGGATAACCAAGTGGGGTACTTGACCGGGCGGATGACCTCCGCGTCTAGAAGAGCGGTTCACTTCTACTGTGCGCTGCTATTCTCCTCTCGTCGACATTTTGCGGAGCTTGCGCTCACGGGGTGGCATCCGGTCTTATGTTGAGGTGATGCTCGATGAGGTCGCGGCTAACACCTTGTAAATCTTGCGGACCAGCAAACACATCGGAGTTCTCTCGAGGCAACTGCGGGAGCTGCGCTTGGGAGGTGCGGTCGGGAGTGCGGATATGGTTACTTCTCTATCGGGGTCAAAATTGAAAAGTCGACTTTCTTCGTTTCTTCTGGCGGTAGTGCTCGGGGGGCTCGCGCCTTACGGGCCGTCTCTCACTGCCCCTCTGCTTCTTGTTCTAGGTTGTGGACGTTGCGCTGCCCGGTGCGACGCTGCCCCCTCAGCGTTTCTTTGCTGCGGTGCGGTCTCGGGACACCGGCGATTATGCCGCCGTGGGAGGGGCATCTTCATGCAAAAAGATAACTTGGGTGGAGGACCGCGTCGAGCAGTTGGTGACTCGGCTGAAAATAGCGTTAGGCTGTAGTACAAGTCTACCACGTCGAAGGTGATGTTTTGATCGGTGAATAGGCTCTTTCCCGAAGAGACCGGTAGGAGTGATTTTCAGTGGTCCCCAACTGGCGGCCTCCAGAAGCCCCGAAGAGGATTACTGTGGATTGTAACATGTTCTGTCTAGGCCCATCTTGTCGAAGGTGGATGCGAATAAGATGTCTGCTTGAGGAGCTGCCAGGTGTCTACTAGGATTTTGATAACGATCCAGCCTCCGATGTTGGTGTCAATGACCATCGCATCGGTGTGAGGGGGTAGTCTCACGAGCTTCATATCGCTAGCGTTGAAGGTGATCGAAATATGGGACCAGCGGTACATTTTACGTAGTGGGGCCTCGCCCGGGCATGATGGACCCTCAGATAATGCTCCTTTATTTGTCGTTTGTTGCCGTGGTCTTCGTTGGAGCCTCCTGTGATGGCGAGGATGACTCAGGTAGGATGAGTTGGGCTTCGATGATTGTGCGGATTTCTTGCTTGGCCAGGCTGCTGGCGGGCCGCGGAGGTGGTGCGGGCGGTGGAGCGCCGGGTGGTAGAGCTTGGTTATGGTAGTTTATTTGCGGAGGTTACGGGGGTGCGAGGCGTACTCTTCTTTGGTAGTAGTGTGGTTGGTGTTGGCTGAAGGTGCTAGTGTGGAAAGATTTGGGTAGTGGAAGCTTGGGTGTGCTAGGGGTTCGTAGTCGAAGGGGGTGAAAGTGTAATGGGCAGGGGTGGGTGTTTCTTTGGTTTCCTTGTGTGGTTAACTTGCCTGCAGGGGGTTTGCGGCTTGCTCTCATCCATCGCCTCTTTCCCCTTGGCGAGCTCACGGGCATTGTTTGGTGTAGTGGCCTTTGCCCTCTCTCGCCGACCAGTGGCGATAGGGTTGCTTTGCGGAGGCCTCGTGTTGGTGGCAATGTCTGGGTTTGGTTTAAGGGGGTTCTTGGTGGGTAATTTTGCCTTGGGGGCGGTTGGTGGGTTTGCTACGGGTGGAGGGTTGTTGGCGATGGTGCGGAAACTCACGGCGGCCTCCGGTCTTGGGTAGTTGTACGTGCGTGATTGGCGTTGTGGCGTCGCGATTTGGCCGGAGGTCGGAAAGCCTCTATCTTCGCTTTGTGGCTGTTATCGGCTCTGCGGTACTATCCATTATCTCGTGCCCAGCTACGCTGAGGGTTTTTTGCTACCTCCGCTCGATCTTTGAATGACTCGGGGCATGGGCGGATCTGAGGAGACCACCGCCATGATGGCCCGCTACGGTTGGAGACGCCGATTCGTCTTTGGTTTTGGAGGAACCTTACCGCCACTCTTGCGGGAGCTCGTTTGGCTTTTGGCGCACGTTCGGCAGCTCCCGTGCGATGTTGATGAGTTGGTGACTTTCCTTGAAGTTTGCTCGGAGCGTCTCGAGATCGGACCAGCCGGATCGGGTTCGGGCGGAGAGTGCAGTACCAAGGCGGCGGCTCCTGCGGCGTCACAAGCGATTTGGCCATTGTGGAGTGATCTCCTCTGCTGCTTCCACGGCGGCTTCGTAGCTCATGACGGCTTGCACGGGGTCGGAGGAGCCCGTTGTATCTTGGCAAGAAGTGCGGTGGCTATATGCCGGGGGCCGCTCCGCGAAGAGATGCGTGGGAGCGGGGATTTGGGATCGTGTGATTACTGCGGAGGCGTGCTGGCGTGGCGCCCAGTGCCGTCTCTAGATGGGAATGGCCGGGTAAGAGCTGACTTATCACGGAGGGTTGAGGATACGGGTGTTGCGGCCGGTGGTTGATTGATTGCGCGGTGGTGGTGGGGTTGGCGGGGCGGGGCTTGCCCGCGGAGGCTGTGGATGACCCGGGGTTGCGGCGCCCTCGCCATGACACCCCTCTGTGCTCTTGCCTCAAGTTCTTCGGTTGATCCATGCCAACTCCGTCTGGCGGCCTCGGCTTTGCATTCCCTAAGCGTCGCGGGCATGGCGCCTCCGATCCGGGGCTGCGGCGGCCTTCTCTTTTCGCAATCTGGGCTTGTAAGGCCTCCAAGCTTGTTCTCCTTGCCGGTTTCGTCCTCTTCATCTTCCGTGGCGCTCTCTAGGAGCGCTTGAGCGGATCCGCGGGGTTAGCTCGGTCGGGGCTGCCCCTGGGTTTGCTGGACCCTTGCCCTCGGCCTTGCGGGCGCCGCCTTACTGGGCGTTAGGGCCTTCTTCACTGTTGACCTCCGAGATCGGGGCGGCGAGGGTCGAGATAGCGGGCCCCTACTGCTCGCAGCCCAGTAGCGAGCTGCTTGTTGTCGCATTGACCGGCGGCGGCGCGATGGGTTGTCCTGCGGGGGTCCCCGGGGAGGGGTTGTCCCGGCTGCGGCGTAGGCGTCTGACCGGCGGTGGCGGCATGGCGGGCTTTCGTGTCGGTCCCGGACGGCGCCAAGCGTGGGGATCCTCTACGCCAGCCTTCGGTCTCGGAGGCAGGGAAAGGGGGTGAGGCCCTACGGGGTAAGTCAGAAACTTGCTTGTCCGGGGGCGGGCGGCCTCGGTCCGCTTCGACCCTTGGCTGGCGTTACCGGAGTCGAAGTGATCCGGAGAGTGCGAGACCTCCGAAGAAAGGAGGAGGAGTAAAAACTGAATGCGTGAGCGAAGGCGTGGGAGTAATAAAAGCAGTAAATGGCCCATAAAGCGCCAACCCTCCCTCCACTTTCCCTAGTGCCCGGAAATGCAGGGTATTTATAGGAATACAAAGGGGTCGAAGGGGCTGATTTAATTTGGTACATGGTAGGTAGGAGAATGAAAACACATTTGGGCCCTCACCGAGGCCGGGCTAGTAACTAACCATGCGGGGGACGTCTGCGGAAATACACCGCACGTGACTTCCTCCGCTTTGGGGCCCGGTAAGGTTTCCACCGTGCTATGCCAGCGGTCCAGCGCTCCGCCGGAGGGAGCGGCTCGGAGGGGCCCCTCCGCCCGGCCATCCTCGTTGTTCGGGCTTGTCTTCGCGCAGGAACCCCTTCTGCTGGCGTTCCCCGATGCCAAGGGGGCCTCCACGCTCCCTGCCCTCGTCGTCGACCGGGGCCTGCCTGGCTGGAGGGGCGGAGTCGTCGCCCGCGTTCGCGGAGGGTTCTCCGCTGATCCTGCATGATCTCATATCTTGTTAATCAGAGTTGGTTCCAGGTCCTTGGCGGAGAAGGCCCACGGAGGCCTCCTATCCGCGGCGATGAGGCCCTGCGCCGACCGTGTGTTCTCCGCGGTCTCGGCTCGCTGTGAGATTTCATAACTTGTTAATCGGTGTTCTTGGCCCCCGTGAGGGCCTGCGGGCTACCGGGGCTGGCGGGTCGCCCTCCCCAACAATCCTTCTTCTAGGATAAATACCAGGTTTTCCTCTCTTGCCTTCCAACACGCCAGATTTCACGGATGAGGTCATGGAGTTGGCAAGAATGGAGCTTCCCACGAATTCAGTCTCAAGGGTTGGATCATGCTTTGATCGGCGAGTTATCAGATGCTTTCCCCAACTTGCTCTGCTGTCATCTGTTGCATCTCTCGTGAGTAACCCTCTGCAACCCACCTCCACACCACGTACACGTCGGATTGTATGGTCCTGGGAAAATAGAGATATAAGAAACTACTCTTCAGATGAGTTGGCAGTACCGTCATAGCTCCGCATAAAGGACTGTTTTTATCGTCTTGAGCTGGGGATTGATCTCCAGCTCTGCATAACAATCATTCAGCTTCCTCCATTCTGCTGCAGTTTTTGGCTTATTTGCAAGGTAAGCACCTATGGTTGATATTGCGAGGGAAGTCGATCATCTCTTCAGAATAAGGTTCAGCTTGATCCAGCATACCAGCATGCAAATCAATACTTGCAACGTCCTTAAATACCTTAAAAAAAAAAGAAATGCAAATATAATACCGATTTAGGAACACACATTACGTTTTTTTGACAAATGCTAAATTTGAACCTGCAAATTTTGTTTCAAGTGCATAAAAGCATCACCAAGAAGTAGTAATTCCAAGAACCTAAATCAGTTGCACATGAAAAATATATAAACAAGTTGATACTTCTACAAAACTGAAAGCAATGATATGAGGAAAACGTTAATTAGTAGATTGTACACAGTACATATATATGCATGGTCAACTTAGGGAGGTTTATGCAAACAAGACTTCAAAAATTCAATTTCCTTTCCTATCAAGAAAAACTAATCAATCCATGATAATGAAGCTTGAGGGCCTATGTCATGTACGGGCAACTGTATTTCTAGCGTCGATGGCCGTGCCGCGGGACATCAGGCGTGCAGCTGAGCGGCGCGGCAACAGCGACAAGCGCCTGAATAGCCAAGCAGCATTCCGGTGTCCGGCCAAGGGCCGCTGCCTATTTGTGTAAACAGTTTGGATCTTGGTCAATCAGTAAGTATCAGCCAACTTATCTCTATCTCTCTCTTAAACCCTAAGCCTACGGATCGGGGGGAATAACCTCACCGGGAGACAACGACGGACCCGGGCTACGATCACGTGGCGAAGGAGACTCTACCTGCGATCACAAGGCCCTTGACAACCTGGTATCACATCCAGCCGTTTCTCGTCTTTCACAGCAGCCGCCATCTCTTCCCACGCCGCCGCGCTGCCCCACCAGCCGCCATCCCTTCATCCGCCACCTCCCACCTCCCCCATGGCCGGAGGCCTACCAGCAGCCGGACATCGCCAAGCTTCGTCGGTCCCTCACCACCAAGATATCCAACCTGCAAACCGGCGTTGATGCCATGAAGAAAGACAAGTCGTCACTCCTCGGGCGCCTCCGCCGGACGTACCCGTGCCGGCCGGTCAGCACCACAATCGACGCCCGCGATTCCAAAAACTGGATTTCCCCCCGCTATGATGGGAAGTCCGATCCGTTGATCTTCGTCAGCATGGTGCGAGTCTATTTCCATCAGCAGAGGATCATGGAGGAGGAGGAAAGTTTGGATGGCCTCCCTACAACCTCGAAGATGCACGCTGGGCGATGGTATATCCTAGTCAGGAAGCGCGTGCTCCATCGTGGAAGGCAGGTTCAAAGGAGATGCTCCCACCTGCGCTACGGGCCGCCCAGCTTGGCTCCGTTGTTCAAGCTTGCAGTGCCGCCGCCTGGTGTCGGTCGATGAGGACTACCAAGATCGGGTTCTAGGCCCTCACTCCCTCGCTGGTTTGGACCGTTGGAGACGTCAGGAGGGTCGATCTCTTCACCGCCTGCTGCCGCCATTGAGCCATGCGGTGCGCAGATCCAAAAAACCCGCAGAGCGCTTGGGGCGGCCATGAGTTTGGCTCGGCAGGTGGGGCTCATGAATCGCCGTGTGGCACGTGGCGGGCCTCCTTCTCCGAGGGCCTTTGCTGCCCACTCCTCTCGGTGCTTGGCTCTCCCGCCTCCACCACCGCCGTGATCAAGCGTAGGGCCGGTGGCGCGGCTCCCGGGCAGTGGGCAAGCGGCAGCCGTCGCTAGCAATACGTGAAAAGCC
>JADLZK010004492.1:0-68783 GCA_015847255.1 Hyparrhenia diplandra | reverse complement strand
TCTAGTGCTAGATGCTTTTTCTCTTCCTAATTGAGGAAACTGACGAAGCAGGGGGCAAAAACTTAAATGCCAAAGGAGATTTCATCGTCTCATTTCTGGTACTAAATTAAAAGCACATAGGGAATAAATGGTGCCTTTGATCATCTGAGTTGCTTTCATGGTCTACTAAATTAAATTAACGTTACATGCAAGCTATTTATGGTGAAGCAGGATTCTCTACCAATAATTTTGCAGGAGCAAATTCATTGAGGTGAAGTGGAATTTCTCTACCAAGGAAATTTTTTGTGCTTCAATTGCCGCTCTGGATGCTCTGTGTCGACTCACAGGCGAGCGAGGCGGAGATCATAAAAAGCCTAGAGAAACGTCCAGGCGGATCCATGGCCCTGTCGCGTCAGCTGCTAATCCAGCTTGCTTCTACTGTCTGCGCCCGAGACTCGACGTGAGGCTTTCCATAGATAAACTGACATCTTCTTCCTTAAGTTTGTTGTTTTTCATCTTAACTCATTCTTATGCAGCGACTTTAGTTCAATCTCATCTTTTATCTCATACTCCGTATGTGAATGCAGGCAATGGGTTTTGCATATTGGTGAACCTTGGAATCCTGCGTGTTTTGCTGGTTTTGTCTTCCGTAGTGGTTCTGAGTTCTGACCACAGGTTGCAGGTATGCAGTTTTATCATACTTGATAAATGAGCAACCTGCAACTGTCTCAGTCATGATTCATGTGTAGTCCTTTGTTCTGCCAAAATTGATTCAAGGATTACAACTGCAAATGAAAGTCCAAAGCAATAGCATATTGAATCGTTAGTTTTTTCGGATTTGTTGTACTGATCAGTTATGGTCAAGAACTCATTGTTAGCTCTGCCGAACTAAAAAGTTGAAACGATAGACATCATAGCTCACTTCTTGAATATAATGGTAGGACAACATGAAAATATCAAGCACCAATGGAAAGAGAAATTGTGAATGCGGTCAATTTTGTTGTCATCGATACACAAATGACAGGCATGTTAGCATAGGATACGGTCAGAGATTGGGTTGTCCTATGTAACTTTTAACTAATGTGTTAATGTTCGACGAAATTTTGATAAAATTATTGGCTCTCTCGATCCTGTCAGTGATAGCTGAATAGATATACACTGCTTGTATAAAAAAGATTTATGAGTTATGAAGTTTAAATTCAGTTTACACATAAAGCTACTCGTGCTTATTTTCTTTGGCTGTTTTATTAATTACTTCAATAGTTCTTTCTACTAAACTAGGTGTTCGTAGGTATCTTATGATAGAGGAGTTACCTATAATTCAGAATGGGGTTAATGAGTGGACTGCTTGCACAAACTAATTGCAGAGTTTGTTTGTTGGGTCCAACTATGGAGGCTCTTCTTTGTTTCCCCTGGTTGTTGTTGTTGTGTAAACAAAGTGGAAGAGAGATCGCCACCAGAAGGCAAGCTAAACTGAACAATCTAAAATGGCATGCATGAAAAATTGGTTGTTGATACACTCATTTTCCTGAGCACCATTAATTTCTTAGATTAGGCATTTATGCTTTCTCTTGCTCCATTTTTTTCCTTTTGGTTGCTACCGCTATCTGCCTTTACACACTTAGATAAGTTGAAAGTCATTGACCTTACATGTGTATCTGAGTTTCCTTGGTTGCTCCTACCTAACACACCTAGAAAAGTTGAAAGTCGTTGACCTTATGCGCGTGCCTGATTTTCTTGGCCCCCTTAATAACTATTTATCTCTATTGTTTACAGTGCAGTTGAAGATATCTAAGATGTCTAATCGACAAAAAGGAAGGTCACGGTGCTTTTACCTCTGCCGGTTGTAGTGGAGTGATGTTTTACATGCATATGAATCCTCATTTGCAACCGAAGTTCACCGCTCTTTTTAGTTTGTGCCATTACTACATTGTAGCTGTATATTTGGATCAAAATTCGTAGCTAACAGCTGTGTAGTATTCAGTAGTCATGAATTCCAATCGTGAACTTTAACTAATAAATATATCATGTGTGGCTTGATAGAACTATAATGGCTATAGCAGTGACAACATGTAGTGAAAGGTCATGTAATATATATGGCTGAACAGAAACATATCAGGTGATATGATATATTTGCTCTTTGGTATGGTAAAATTTGTAATATTTATGCTTAGTGTCTTAGTTGTATGTATTGATCCTATATTGTTTTTTTTCCCCCTAAATAATTGTAGGGCTCCCCCTGAATGGGCGCCTGATGTTCTAGTCAATCTGAAGAAACCCGTCAGATTCAGCGTACATTCTCACTTGCTGCCGACGTGCTACTAGTTGTCCCGCGACCGCAAGTAGTGAGATTCCTCTTTGCCCTCTGTTTTTTTTTTTTTGAGAGAGAAAAAGTAGGCATACTATATTTATCGAGTCATAATGTTTTGAGGTACATGCAAAATATTTGGCCACTCAAGGAGCCGACATATCTCCCAAGCATCATCTTACATACTCCCTCCGTTTTAGTATTAGAATTTGTTTAGGACGATGACACGGTCTCGAAAAACACAACTTTCACCACTTATTATTACAAAAATATTTATGTAATGTGATATATGTATACTTTTATTAAAGTATTTTTAAGACAAATCTATTCATATAATTTTCACATTTACAAACTCAACAACTTAAAAATTATTAACGATTTATATTCCCAATGTTTGACCCAAACACCGGCCTAAAAAACGACTTAATATCAACCCGAAGGGAAAGTACTTGCACACTTAAATAGCATGAGCCTCATTGTAGGTGTCAGGTGTGGTGTGGTGTGGTTGTGGATCAACGTGTCGGCGCCTGAGCCCAGCCCAACAGCAGCCCAACTGTTGAAAATTGAAATCAGCAGCAGGCAAACGGGTGTCGCGTTCCGACCTCCCTGGGTTCAAATTCTCCCACCGTCGATGGCCTTCCATGGGCTTCATCAGCTAGCCCACGACTGCTCAAAAAAAATCAGCTAGCCCAAGAGGAATAGAGGATCGTGCGCACCGCCACGTGGTCGGGGTGTATTTTGGGCGGGAAATCTCCCGCGTCACCAAACAAGTCGGCCCTGTGTTGTCAGTGACTCGCACACAGTGAGGCCACGCAAGCCCAAGACAGCTGCCCCATTTCGCTTCCCGAACAATCCATCTACCCGCCGGCGCCTCCTTCGCCCCAAATTTCCCCTTCGTCTCGTTCAACAAGGCGGAGCAGCAGCAAACAAAACCGACGAGGCGGGCGGTTGAGGAGGCATGCCGCCCAAATCCGATAGCGTTGAAGGTATCCTACCTCTCCCAACCGAAATGGAATTATGGTCCCTTTTTTTTTTCTCTTCTTTTTTATTTGCTGAAAAACTTGCTGATTCAGTCCTTAGGTCGGCCTGATCAGGTTTTCCGTTTTCTGATGATTTTACGGTGCCGTTTCTTCTTCTTCTTTTCGCCTTTTGCAGGAATCGTCCTGGGTTTCGTCAATGAGGTGCGGTGTCTCTCTCCCTGAACCCTACCCTAAACCCCTAAAACCCCTGATTCTGCTTGCGGGATTAGGATTCGATTCCCTCCGTGTGGTACTTATGGAGTCTTGAGCTGTATAGAATTGTTCAGAAATCGTTAGGATCGTATGGATGTGATAAAGTTGACTGGAGTAATAGGCAAGGTGTATTGATTGTGCTTGATGGCATCACGCTGCTTGATGAATACTGGTCATTGTACATACTGTCTTTCTGTAGGTTCAGGCGGAGTTAGTTAGGATCGTATGAAAAAACCCTGGCCACCGTTCCATTTAACTGGTGTATGTTAGTTGCAAATGGCATCACCTTTGTCTCTGATCATTATACTGAATGATCGTAATTGCAGTCGTCCTCCATTTAAGCACCTTCCTGCAAACCTGCTGAAATGTAGATAACTTGGTAGTGTGTAATCCATTTTGTGGCCAGAATATGAATTTTAAGCTAATCCCTAGAGTAGAACAAAAGTTTAGATTAATTTCTGTTTGAATGTTGGGACTACTTAACTATGGTTTGAGTCTGCTTTTTGTATAAGATAATTAGTCAGGCTCTATTTCAACCGTATGCTCTGAGCATAGAGTTTATGATGCACAAGAGCTTACAAATGCAGAAACTACAATGCTTTTGCACATCCGTTGTGACTTTGTCTCTTCAGTGGGTTGTTTTTGCTTCCTTCCAGAGATATTACTGCTGGATTTCATTTTACCCTTTAATTAAGAGTGTCATTATGTTTCTAGGACACGAATATCATGTGCATTCATGAGTCTGCTTAGTTACATTGTTAATTTCCCAATTAACTAAGTGCACTCTCCTGAATTCCAATAAGATGGGGAAGCATAATAGATTTTTTTCTTCAGATACTGCTCTTACATAATTTGGTTGAAATTAACTCAGTATATTGATGTGACTGTCACTATGAAATGAGGTTATTCAGAAGGACTTTGTATACAGATCTTCAATTTTATACTGATAAAAAAAAAAAAAAAAAACTACTCCCTCCATTGGAAAATATAAAATGTTTTAGTTTTATTCTAGGTCAAAACTTATCTAACTTTGACCAAGTTCATAGAAAACACCAATATCTGTAGAATCAAATTAGCTTCCTTAAATCCACCAAGAAATAATTGATATTGCAATTGTTTGATTTTGTAGAGGTTAATACAGTTTCAATAAATTAGGTCAAAGCTAGAGAAGGCTGACTTGTGGGAAACTAGTATTACATTTTGGAATGGAGGGAATACCACACTGTTTGCTCAGCTTCGAAAGTATTTTGTTCTTCTAAGCTTTGAGCACCATATAGTTGACTTTACCATGACTCTGCAGCAAAACAGGCCATTGAATTCACAGAATGCAGCTGATGCACTACAGAAGTTTAATCTTAAGAAGACTGCGGTGCAAAAGGCACTGGATGCATTGGCTGACAGTGGACAGATTTCCTTCAAGGAGTATGGCAAGCAGAAAATTTACATTGCTCGGCAAGATCAATTTGACATTCCAAATGGTGAAGAACTTGAGGAGATGAAGAAAAGAAATGCCAAGTTACAGGAAGAACTTGCGGATCAAAAGAAAGCAATTAGTGAGGTTGAATCTGGTGAGTTCCAAACTTCAAGCTGGTACCATGGTCTTGCTAGTGGTTCACCACATGCAGTAAACGAGATCATATTTCAAAAACATCTAAATATAAATCTTCTACAGAGGTACGAGGTCTGCAGTCAAACTTGACGCTGGCAGAGATTACGGCAAAGGAGACTAAATTACAAAGTGAAGTAGGTTCTTTTCTACGGCTTATTTGTTTTCCATATAAATCTCAGTTTAAAAATTTGTTCCCTTCTGCACATTATTATGTGTCTGTGTTCCTTTGGACTAGTTTTAATTGCAGGACCCATATTTGTTCAGGTCCAGGAGATGGAAGAGAAGCTAAATAAATTGCGGAGTGGTGTTACCTTGGTGAAACCTGAAGACAGGAAGATCATTGAAAATTCCTTTGCCGAGAAAGTTAACCAATGGAAAAAGCGGAAGAGGATGTTCAAGGAGCTTTGGGACAATATTACTGAGAATAGCCCAAAGGATCTGAAGGAATTTAAGGTTTTTGCTGCATGCACCCTCCACCCCCACCCCACCTCAACGCACGCACACGCACACAAATGCCTTTGACTGCACTTAAGGCCTGCATGCACCCCCTCCACCCCCACCCCACCTCAACCCCTCCACTTAAGTTTGATCAAGCATTTACCGCATGGATGGTAGACTTTGACTTCTACTAGTTCTTTTAGCTGTCACAGTTTCTTTTCATTTACATTTTCTGTTGTTTTTCTATTTGTGACGCATGGTGCTGATGAACAATATGTACTGCAGGAAGAACTTGGTCTCGAGTACGATGAAGATGTTGATGTTAACCTGCAGTCTTACTCTGACATGCTAGCAAGTCTAAACAAAAGGAGAAAAATTTCCCGCTGATGATGTAGCATGAGAGCATCTCAAGCTGAAAGTAGGCTACAACTGTTTCACACTTTCACCAGATATGCATGCATTCGTGGTTCTACTGGTTCTTAACTTCTTATGGTTTCTGTAGCAGAGATGTTCCAGATACATAATCTTGTCTTCTGTTAATATTTATTGGCTATTGAGTATTCTAGTTGGTAGCTTCAGACCGTAGCGGGTTAGTTTACCCTGGCAGCATGAGTTTAATATTAGATTTGTAACTGTTGAGTAACAACAAATTATGCATCCTCTTTGCTGTATCTATAGTTCTGTATACTACTATATATTATACTCCTTTTTTTTTGGCTATGCCCACCAAAAAATACGCCCTCCATTCTAAACGGGAAATGTATTCTAAAATATTTTATCTTCACTATGTCTATGGCCCTGATTGGATACTCTAACTTAGTTAGAATTAGAGTTAGTTTCTAACTTGAACTCTAGCTCTAAACTAACTCTAGCCCTAGAGGTGTTTGGATGGAAGAGTTAGATTGACATTAAAATGTACTTGTCCAATCATTTAGTGTGGGTGGAGGGAGAAAGAAAATGCATTTTTTTAGTGGATCCAATCTGAACTAGCTCTAATTATAGCACCTTTTGGGTGAAGTTTTTTTTTTGAGTGGGTTAGATGCAACTAACCCTCCTGTTTTGATCCTTTAGGGCTAATTGAACTTCAACTAACTCAAACTAACTTTAACTCATGGATCCAAACAGGGACTATATCATTCTATGCACTTGGACCTGTTACAATTACAAGCAAAGTCAGTGTCGTGATCGTTTCTCGTGACGTGGCCCGTGGTCTTGCACCGTCTTCAGATCTGATAACCTGCACTATAGTTGCCTGAGTTGCCTCTGATGGCCTCTCACTCTCCAGCCTTGAGCTGTACCTTCCACGCTTGTTAGCCACTAATTACCTTCCCTATATGTGATTGCACTAATTTCCCTGTCCTTGCGTTGTTGCACTAATCATACTAGTATAATGCCCGTGCTAACGCTACGGTGACATTTGGTAAAACAAATCAAACAACGAAAAATGATTTAGCATCATAATACTTAATACTTAGTTTCCAAAGATCTAGATCCAATATTACTACGGGAACACTCAAATCTTTGCCAGAGAGAGCTTTATCATCACGCATTCAACAATATCGTTACAAAACAAAATTCTTGACACGAAATAGAAAAACAAGACAAGTATTTGGCATCATCTAACAAATAAAATCATGACCATACAATCAACACTCACAAAACTCAGCCTCATATGACAGCAGGTGTGATTAGTTTCTCGGTGCTAGTGTCTGCCTCCACCATGAAAGTCTTTTATTTCACCCTTCAGGCATGGTTCTTTGGCTTCTCCTAAAAAAGAGTTCCAAGAACCTGTCCACAAGCTCACGAATGCCCAACGCCATGAAGTTGCTATAAACCCCTGAGATCCAGTGAAGTCAGGCACCTTATCAGGTTCAGGGAAGTCACACCACCAAAAACAGGTAGATGATACATTGGCTTTGGCTTCTATGTGTGCACCATGTTCAAGGAGTAGATTTGTTCATCCTCAAGAATTGTTCTTCACTGCTATATGCAGAGGAGTCTCTCCATACTGTCAAGAAATGGATAAATAATAGTTAAGCTCTAAAAAAAGGATTCAGGCAAAAATCTTTGGACTTATACAAGCTCATTCCTGAGAAGAAACTATTCATGCAAAAAATCTTAGGACTTATACAAGCTCGTTGCAAAAAATGAAATAATTGAAATAAATCTTAGGACTTATACAAGCTCGTTGCAAAAATGCACAAACTTAATGTATGGAGATTTTCTCACCTTGTATTGTTTTATTGAGTACTGTAGATCTCCAATAGAGATTTTCTAGCTCTTATAATCTGCAGTGCACAACTGAAGAATGTAGATATTAGTTAAATTTACTAACACCACAAATGGCAGAACAAATTGTTGAAGGAAAACAATTCGATGCATATAGGGAAGCTGATTCCTCAAACAGCTACATATCAGTCATCCATTCATTATAAAAAAATGGAGTACATGATTGATTCCATGCAAATGAAGTTTACCTAAACTTCAGTGGAGAAGGAAGCCTTGCAAGAAGCCAGCAATGGGGATGTGTCATTGAAAATCCCAAGAAATCATTCCAAATACACCACGCAACAATCATGAAAACTTCCATGAAGACGGGTAGTCGTAGACTCCTTTTGCTGTTCTATCATCTTGAAAATACTACCCTGTACATTCCAAAGAAAACCAAGACAGAGCCAGCAAGAAATTTGATAAATGACATGGAACTAACATACATTGAGAAGAAGAAAATATTTATGCTGTAAATGAAAAAAAAATGAAATCAAGAGGAATTGGACACTTGGATAACAGAGGAAAAAATAAGAATTCAGAGCTAAAATAATTTAGGATCGACTTCAGGTCATGGATTGAAAGCAACATAGTAGACACCACAAAGAATTCAAGTTACGACATGGCTGTGTGACTATTTACTATTTGCTAAAGCTTTCTGAAATTTTCCGGTTAGAATTCCTGCTCCTGCTTGGATGACCAAATAACCTATAGCCGGAAAATAAAATTCCTGCTCCTAATCGGACGACAGGTCATATAAGCCCATTATGTGCCAATGATATTGGTTCGGTGGAAATTGGAATGGCTTATGGACCAAAATGGATTACTAAATAATGATAACATTACCAGCTAGATGAGGGGGGATTCAAAGGCCGGTCAGAAAAAGGACAATAATAACAAAAAATATGAGATGTTAACTGATTGAACTGCAATTGCCGGTTAGAAAAGCGAGTACATGATTGAACCGCAATTGGCGACTGATTCCAGCGATTCCTCTCAGCTGGTTGGAATCGCCGCCGACCGGCCTCCGGCTGGTTCGAATCGCCGGCGGAGTCGCCTACCTTCCTCTCGGCGTGACCCCCCGCCGCCTCAACAGGCGACCACGCCGGGTAGCCGGGGTTTGCACGGCGAGATGGAGAGAGGGACGGGCCGGTAGGGATGACGGGGAAGGGTAGTCGGCGTCGTGATGCTGCTCAACGTCGCGCGATCGGTTCGGGGCGCTCCGTGCCGAGGCCGCCGCGACGCGAGGACGGGCGAAGCGCAGCGTGGGCGCAGAGCGGCGTTAGGGCGTGTCGGGCGGAGCGCTGCTCAGGGCCGAGGTCGAGTCGACGCCGTGGAGGGCACCGTGGAAGCCATAGGAGGAAAGCTTCGTGTAGAAAGACGGAAAAGGAAGGAGTCCCGGGATTAGGGAGAAAATCCCGTCAGGTGTTGAAGGATTACGTGCGGGGAGGGAGGAGGATGTAATGAGTAACGACCATACACTTAATCCTGATCGTCCAATGGTGAAAGAGTAAGGAGAGAGGGTTGAAAAGCAATCTGGGACGTTTATTTGAATAAATTTGAACACAAAGAAGTTGGTGCATTAGTAGGGTAGATTTAACTAGACTAGATGTGGGTGGCATTTCCAAATTTCTGCCAAACCTTTTTTGTCTCTTCAAGTTGTTGATGACAAATTCACAATTGCACGAGCTTGTTGCATCTTGCCTGAATCCAAAATGAAGCTAATTTGTGATCATCGTAGCTGTGTTGTGCTGTGCATCACTTCGTTTCTTGACATCATTATTATTTTTTTTTTTTTTTCCAAATTTCTTGCTATGACAATCTGTCTTGTGATATTATATAAGCTCTGTATTGTAGTATTGTTCTCCTATATATACATAGTTTGTTTCATTGTTGCTACTTCCTCGTATATAAAATGAACAATCTCATCCTGTCCAAGCAGATTATTTGATTTGCAACATCAAAGCGTCTATATTATTTTTCTCTAAAAAACATGTACTGCAATTAACGTTACACTAACAAAACATAGCATTTAGTACAGGCATTATATACTGGTGTGAAAACGATTGGCAACAAATCAAATCTTGCATGAAACAAATCATCATTAATTACATACTCCTCTATATGGTATATAGCATACTATACCCTAAGATCTAACTACAGGCTTATAGTGAAAAAAAAAAAACTTCCAATATACCATCCCCTCTGTTTCCATCTGACGCCGCTAAAATCCCCACTTTGTTCTGACGGATGCCGGCTTTCCCCTGGCAGGTTCCCGCTGTTTGAGTTCGTTCACTGCAACGTTGCCATGATTTGCCTCGTCCTCCGGCGTGATCTCAACATCTGAACTGTACTTCCGGCCATGCCCAATCTTCTCAGATTTCTTTCCATCAGGCACCTCATCCTGTTTCTCGATCTCATGATCCATTTGCATCCTCCTCCCGTCACCGGGGCCCCTGGCCCCCCCTCGTGAGAGCTCCATGGCGGCCTTCGCGGCGGCGGCTGCCGATGCGGCCGACTCGAACGCGGCCTGAGCTGCCGCTTCCACGTCCTTGTACCTCTGCGCCGAGTCGCCGGAAATGTCTTCGTCTGGCGTCCTGCTGATCCTCTCGTCATCGTCGTGCTTGGTCTTCCTGTGGTTGTGGTTGGAACGTGCCGAGTCCTCGTACGGAGGTGGCTCGTAGATGCTTACGGCGATCCCTTTCTCAGCGGCGATCTCCTGTAGCACCAGCTGCCGGCTCTCCAGGCTCGGCTGCTTGGTGGACAGCTTCTGCACGATCTGTTCAGAACACACGTCTAGTCAGAATCCGAAGGTTGAGAAGACGGTCAGGTCAGCCAGAGTGCGCGTGTCGCCGCTCGCCGGCCCTCACGTACCTTGGCGTTGATCCCGCAACCGCTGCGGAGGTTGGACGCCGCGGAGACGAACTCCCCGCCGAACTTGGCGGCGAGGATGCTCCGGACCTCCTGGAGCTCCGGAAGGTCCCCGCACCTCGCCGCAGCGTACACCAGCCCCCCGCCGCCGCCTCCCTCAGCTCCCCTCAGGGCACTCCCTGTGTGAGTCGACGAGCGCGGCCCTCTCGACGATGAGGGTGCAGTAGGCCTCGAGCTCGGCGAGGACGTCGAGCGCGTTCTGCTCTCGGACGACGTGCTCGGCGCGGGCCAGCGCGCGGTCCGTGTGGCCCAGGCGGAGCAGCTGCTCCACGTCGCCGCGCGCCTGCCCGCACCGCACCTGGCGGTGGCCACGCACCACGCCGAGCCGCGTCACCGCCAGACCCAGCAGCGACTTGAGCCGCGCCGTCTGCTTCGTCGTCCGACCCAGCAGCACGTCCAGCCTCCTCCCCATCGGCACCGAGCTTGGGTAGCTAGCAACCGCTCGCTCTCCCGAGCCCTGGCTGCTGCTGAGCGCTGGCTGTGGCTGCTGCCGAATGCCGATCGAGTCGTGGCGCGGTTTTGCCCTGGTGTTTTATACCCCGGCCGGGTCGTCGTGCGTGGCGCGGGGTGTGTGTGAAAATGGGAAACTGGAGATGGCAGACGCGGGCAATTAAGGCGAAGGATCCGAGCGTGGTGATACGCTTCCCTTCCTTGTGGTGGTGGGTTTGCTTTGTGGCGAAGGCGAGCGAGGGCGACGGGCTTTTAAACGAACGCGGGGTGGGCCGAGCCGCCGCTGAGCTGTCAGGCCGTGTGACGGGTTCAGCCAGCCAGCGCGCGGTCCGGCCGGCGCTGCACGCGGGTTTTGCCCGCCCGACCGCGGTTGTCCTCGCTAAGTTCTGGGACCGCCGGCCGGACCGGGACGTGGGCGCGCGGGGCGTCGGGAATGCTGATGGCCACGTCGGCGAGTGGTGGCGCGCGCCGGTTTTCTTCGTCTTCGGTTCGTTTTGACTTGGCAAGGGCAAGCTCTCGGTGGTTTCACGGGGTGGGAGACTTTGTGCGAACACATGGTTGATTTAGGTCGCATGTGTTTAGTTTTTGTGATGTAGTGATTGTCAACAAATAACATTCTCCTTCTATTTTCTTTTTATCTTTTTCGCTTCGCTATGTTTCACCTAAGATACGTGGAGTGTGTCGAAGACGATCTCTTGGTTCATGTTGTGCGGGTGTGGAGCTCGGAGATGGTAGGCGACGGCGAGGTGAAGGGGCCAAGGAGGGCGTCTTGGCCAACCCACCGCGGAGGTGAAGGACGGACGTGAGGCTTGGACCGAGGGACCGGATCGCCCGGGCGGCTAGCCATGGTGGTGACATCCGGGACATCGACGGATGCAAGAGGACGTGGGCGGACCGTGTCGATCGGGTCAAGACGGGCGAAGCGCAAGCAGCAGAGGGGAGCTCGGATGACTTGGCGACTCGGGCGATCAAGACGGCGATGACACGTGTCGAGGAGGTTTGGTGGTTTGCCCTCAAAACCATCGGGCGCGGGTTTGGTGGTTTGGGCCTCAAAACCATCGGCGACGGGTTTCGCGGGTTTGGGCCTCAAAACCCGGCGACGTTCCGTGGACGGAAGGACGGCACGTGGCGGCATCGGGGAGGTTGCGCGGATGCAAGGCTACCGATGAGGAGGCGCGGTGGCCGCCGGATCGAAAAATATCCGTAGTCGACCAAAATAGCCCTAGGGTTAGTGGTTTGGCTCATATGTATCGGAGGGCAAAATAGGGATGAGAAATAAGGACCATATATATAGAGGATGGCAGCCATCCTCCCCTCTTTTGCCTCTCTCATTTTCGTTTTTATTTTTCTCCAATTTCTAGGGTTCTTGTTTAGAGGTCCAAGAACAAATTTGTGAATTTTTGTGGTGATTTTCGTTGGGGAAGGGGAGCCCAAAAGCCCCTCGTGGCCTCCCGGCTTTTAGATTTCAAAGTGATGGTCGCCGCTAAATTTTTGATTGCTTGCTGAAATTCTCGGCCCGCTTTTCCCCTTCTTTTTATCCTCCTCTCGGCGTGATCTGATTTTCCCGATCCTTGAGTTCGATTTGAGCCACGATTTTCTCAGATAGCTCACCGAGATCATGGAGATTACCCGGAAGATTTTGGAATCCAAATGTTTTTTGATTTGGGTCGATCTCATCGATTTCTCGGTTCCCCGCTTTTCTCTGCTCGGCGTTCGGCCGCTTTGTTCTTGGTGCTCGTGCTGTTCTCGGTGATTTGTTTTTCTGGTACAGCAGCCCGACGACGTGAGCCCAGCACCAATCGGTGTTTGCCCTTCGATCAGCGAGCTACTGCAGTTCGTTCCCATCTCTTCCCTGATCGATTTTCTATCCCGGTCCTTTTGGTTCAGCGCAGTTCCCCGCCAAGCATGTGCAGCAGCGAGTGTTTGTTTTTTCATTGGTCCAAGCTTTGAACTTGCTTACGTAAACTAACTCAAGCAATCATTAGCTAATCATGAGCATTTAATTCTTCTTGCTTGAGATGGTTATTGCGTTGGTGAGTTTGGTTCATTCTCTATTCCCGTGTCCGATTTTTGCACCACGCAAGCATTATAACTCCCGCTCTTGTTTTCTCGATCGACGATCTAGGGGCGAGTAACCAGCCTCGGGTCCGTGTTCCTCAAGGCTACAGTGCAGCGCGTGGCTTCGGTGGTGTTTGTTAGCAAAGGCGTGTGTATCAACCCGCCTCGCTATTTCTCTCGGTTTTGGGAAGAACAAATTCTTGGTAGGTCATGGCATCTTCGAGTGCCATGCAAATCCAACGCTTTCTACGTTGTAGTGTCTCTACCGATCCGAGGAATTTATCACCGCATTCTCGCCACGAGTTGGCGTTGGTATTTTAGATTTGGAAACTCGCTTCTTCTCTATAGAAGTCGGTGTCTCCTTTTCTCCCTCCGGTTCGATCTTTGCGCTCCTTAGTCTTGTGTGATCGCTTGAGGTGTCCCGCCGTGTTCCTAGGGAACATCCACCCGATCATTTAGGTCGTGGACATCTTGCTCTCTTTGCTCGTGACACCTTGCTACAATTAGCACGTGTGTTACTCGCCTCTCGCTTGAGTTTGCTTTTTAAGGTTGGGGGTTGAGCCGATGACCCGAAATTGAAAAGGAAACTTGAGGCTCCCATTCACCCCCTCCGGTCGCCGTTTGGGTCCTTCAATTGGTATCGGAGCGGTTAAGGATCATATCCACCTTAATCGGCCTGTGATCCGCAGAAGGCGACATGGAGAGGTTCGGTCACTATGGTGGCAAACCTCCTGAGTTCGATGGCACCAACTATCCCTCATCGAAGATTAAGATGCAAGCACATCTTATGGGGATGGATTGAGAGTGTGGGAGATTGTCGAGGATGAGAATTACCAAGTGCTAGCCGCCGAGTGGGTGAAGAACAAATAGCCCAACACAATGCCAACAACCGAGCGAGGAGCGTGTTGTTCTCTAGCCTCAAAGACACCGAAGTTCGAGAGAGTTGCCACTTGTGAGACCGCCGTGAGGTGTGAAAACTCGTGAGAGCTACCATGAGGGAACCCCACAAGTCAAGGCCCGCCTATATGAGACCTACAAGAGAGAGTACAACAACCTAATCCAACTTGATGGCGAGTCCATCGATTCTCTCTTTGCTAGGTTTCAGACGATCTGCAACAAGCTTCGGGCGAACAAGCCGTCGGAGAGGCTTGACGACCACGAGAAGGCGATCGCGCGCTCTTGTACGCCTGGATCGGAAGGTGTGGGATGTGAAGGTGTCCGCGATCATGGAGTTCCGCCAACTACGACACCCTCACACCCGACGAGCTCTACAAAGAAGCTCAAGTCCTCCGAGATCGAGGCTCGGATCCAGCGGTCAAGAATCCATCCGCGCCAAATGTTGCTCTCGCCTCGTAAGGGTAGTTCGAAGTTCTTCCGCTAACCCTTCACGCGATGTCGCTTTGCCTTGTCTTCCTTGATGTCCGTGATGTGAGGAGCGATGGAGAGCCTTGGGGATGATGAGCTTGCACTAGTCATCGGCCGATTCTCGCGGTTCCACAACAACCGCTTGAACCGCCGGGCGTGGCGGTCCATCCAAGGGCGGATGCTTCGAAAAGGCGACCGACCACTTCGGCCGCTGCGTGCCCAAGAAGAACAAGGACAAGTACTCCTGCCAGAAGTACTACTCCAACAAGCACGACTCCGACAAGCGCAAGGACAAGCGCGAGTACATCTCCGGCAAGTACAAGTCCAAGAAGGGCCCCGACAAAGGAGGCGATCAAGAAGAAGTACCTCAAGCGTGCCAAGGAGCACAAGCACGCCTTCCTTGCTTCCCTCGGCGACCTCGACAACGACTTTTCGGACGGGCAATCTTCCTCAAGCGATGAGGAGTCGGAGCGCAAGGTCGAGGACAAGCTAAATGGACTTTGCTTCTTCACCGACTCCAAGCCCGGGTTTCGCACCATGGCCCTCGATGGAGCGGTGATCGACAACCGCCAAGCCACACGCAACGACTCTTCTTCCTCCTCGAGGTACCTCCTACAATCGAATCTCTCTCATGAGGTTGAATCTTTGGGCGATGCGCTTGTGTGTCAAGAGAAGTTGCTTTAAGCGTGCCGCTAGGGAGAGAAAGGAGTACAAGGAGAAGTGGGAGATGGTCGTGGACGGAGATAGAGTTGCTTTAGGAAGCCCGCCGATGTCTCCGATGAGAAGGAGTGTGATGCTTGTGTTTGTGCATATGTCTAGCATCATGTCTTTGCAAATCCAAGTATGTCGCCTTTGCTAGATGAGCACGCTTGATCCAAGTCTAGGCCGATGTCAAGTTGAGTGCGTGCAAGTCTTGTCCCGACTTGCGATCCGAGTTGGCAGAGAAGGTCGCCAAGCTTGCCGTGCTTGAGAAGGCCAACTTCGAATAGCACCGTCTTTGGGATGTGCTAAGTGTGAAGCTTTGGAGTTGGAGCTCATGTCTTGTAGGCATGACAAGGGGAGAGTCGAAGAGGAGATCAAGTATCTTCGCCTGCCTTGAGTTGGGTGTCTTGTGGAGAGTCGCAGCTTGGCATGATGATGAGTCGGGCCAAGAGGGGACCGACACATCGGGTTTAGGCTTTGCTATAGGTGGGAAGGGAGAAGTCATTTATGGCAAGGTTGGTCAAGGTAGTGGTTTGAGCTCGAGTGAGAAAGCAACCAACACTCCCAAATTGACCAAGATCACTCCACCCGAGCCTACCAAGCCCATTGTGCAAGATGGCATTCTCCAAGAGCCCACAAAGACTCCACCTCCCAAACAAGTGGGGCTTCCCAAACCAAACCACCTCAAGAACCCACTTGACACTTTGCCCAAGATCCCTCGAGGAAACCCTTCCTAAAGCCAAGGCCACAACAAGAGTGAACCATCCACCCAAGAGAGTGAGCCAAAGAACCACCCAAGAGAGAGGTGAGGTATCACCGTGAGTATTGCCGAGAGATGGTCACTTGTTTGAGTTTTGCTTTAGGAGGAAGAGGGATGCTAGGCGCCAAGTTGAGTTTGAGAACCGCGACATGTATCACCCACCACTTGGCATGTATGAGAGGGGTGTGCGCCTGGTTCGAGGCGGCTTGCTAGGCCCTCGAAGGTAGGAGGCCTCAAAGGGCTAGGCCACGCTTTGTGAGACCCTTTGGTGGTCGTGGTTCTCGCGAAGTGGATGTAGATCCTCGCTTTGGGAGTTTTGAGTTTGACAGAGGAGTGCACCACGCTTTGTTGTGCGTGGTGAGCACTTTGCAAGAAGGGTCGTGGGATGTTTGTTTTTGCCTAATGCTTATCTTGGGCAGCACCGGTACTCTTCTAAGTTTACTAACCCTAGTGTTGTGCCACTTGCTCATCCCATGTACTATCGTTGATACAGATGGAAGGCCGGAGGACATGTGGCTCATTGATTCCTACCGTTTCTCGTCACACATGACCGCAATTCAAAATGGTTCTCCACCTCACCCCCATGAAGACTAAGGAGTATATCACTTTCGGGGATAGCAACAAGGGGAAGATTCTGTCTCGTGGGTCAATCAGATCAATGACCACTTTGTACTCAAGGATGTGGCGCTGCCTCCAACCTTCACTTCAATCGCTCTCTCTCTCTCGCCTTATGGCGCACGGGTATGAGGTACGCTTTAAGGTTGGATGTTCTCGAGTTTTTGGATTCTCGCGATGATCTCATTTGCTGGATTGTGCCGTTTGGACAAGTCTTTCGCGCTGATTTTTCTCGAGGTTTTGGCACATCTTGTTGTTTGTTGGCCGGGTCCTCCTCCGATTTGTGGAAATGGCATAGGAGACTAGGGCACTGAGCTTCGACCTTCTCACGAGGTTGAGTTCGATGGGTCTAATCCGAGGATTGCCTAAGCTCAAATTTGAGAAGGATCCGGTCCGCCATCCCCGTCGTCACCACGAAGATGGTATCCGCTTCCCACCCACCGCAACCCGATTATGACCTCGAGACCGAGAGATCCTTCACATGGACACCGTTGGTCCATCTCGGGTGAGGTCGGTCGGTGGGAAGTGGTATTGTCTAGTGATCGTTGACGATTTTTCGAGGTACTCTTGGGTCTTTTTTCATGGAGGGCAAAGATGAGGCTTTTCGGTTTTGCTCGAGATCTGATTTTTGAGATTGAGAACCGAGTTACCGAGAGACTGCCATTCGAAAGATTCGGCAGTGACAATGGCACGTAATTCAAGAACTCTCGGTTCGAATCTCTTTGTGCTAACTTGGGTGTTGAGCACCGCTTTTCTAGCCCTTATGTGCCGCGCAAAGTAATGGAATTGTTGAGCGGAAGAACCGGACGCTTGTGGAGATGGCGAGGACCATGCTCGATGAACACAAGACGCCGAGGAAGTATTGGGCTGAGGCAATCAACACGGCATGCCATGTCTCCAACCGCATTTTCCTTCGCGTGCTTTCACCAAGAAGACATCATATGAGTTGCGGTTTGGGAGATTGCCCAAGGTAAGCCACTTCCGTGTGTTTGGATGCGGTGTTTCATCCTCAAGCAAGGTAATCTCGACAAGTTTGAGTCTCGATCACCGATGGCATTTTTCTTGGATATGCTTTACACTCACATGCCTACTGAGTTCTAAATCTTGAGACTAACCGCGTTGTAGAGACTTGTGAGGTTACCTTCGATGAGATCGCGCCTTGTTCCTCTTCCGTGTTTGAGTGTGCGGGAAAGGAGGAGATGGAGCGAGCATCTTTGTGGAGGAGGAGGAGGGGAAGACGTTGGGGCGGGTGATCCCGGCGACTCCACCGCTTGCCCCGCTTGACCCTCGGGACGACGACGACGCCCACGGACCGCACCCTACTACCTCTACTTCTGGGGTCCGGTGGAGCAGCCTCCCTCAGCCGAGACGGCCGCATCTCGAGGAGGTTCCCACTCCCGCCGAGGGGGAGGCGACATCTTCGCAAGACGGCAAGTGCCTCGGCACATTCGGCCGTCGCCTTCCCCAGAGACCATGATTGGAGGACTCAATCGAGGGGTAACTCATTCCAAATCCTATGCCATGTGTCATTTTGCTCATTCTCGCTGCTTTCCACTCTTGAGCCCAAAGATGTTGACACCGCTTTTTATCGGACTCGGATTGGGTCAATGCCATGCATGAGGAATTGCAAAACTTTGAGAGGAACCAAGTTTGGGTGTTAGTCCCACCTCCTACCGAGTGTCATCCCATAGGTACTAAGTGGGTGTTCAAAACAAACAGAGTGAGGATGGTGTGGTGGTGAGAAACAAAGCCGCATTAGTTGCCCGGGGTTTTGCCGAAAAGAGGGAATAGACTATGAGAAAACCTTCGCCCCCGTAGCCCCCGCATAGAAGCTATTAGGATTTTGCTTGCCTTTGCAGCCCTCGAAGGGCTTTAAGCTCTTCCGCATGGATGTCAAGAGTGCTTTCCTAAATGGGTTCATAGAGGAGGAAGTGTATGTGAGGCGACCGGGGTTTGAGCATCCTAAACACCCGCACTATGTGTACAAGTTGTACAAAGCTTTGTGCGGTCTAAAAACAAGCCCCCGTGAGCGTGGTATGAGCGACCAAAAGCCTTCCTCTTAGCAAAGGGGTTTGAGATGGGGACTGTTGACAAGACTTTGTTCCTCGCTTAGGAAGGGAAATGACATACTCCTAGTCCGGATATATGTGGATGATATCATCTTTGGTGGCTCTTCACATGCTATGGTATCGAGTTTTGCAGAGATTATGAGCAGGGAGTTTGAGATGAGCATGATGGGCGAGCTGACTTACTTCCTTGGACTACAAATCAAGCAAACCAAGGACGGGATCTTCGTACACCAGGGCAAGTACACGAAGGACATCATCCGCAAGTTTCGCATGGGTGAGGCCAAGCCTCTTTCGACACCCATATCGACGACGACGGCCCTGGACGAGGACAAGGATGGAGAAGCCGTGGACCAAAGGGAGTACGAGAATGATGATCGGTTCGGCTGCTTTACGGCGACGCGCCCGACATCCGGTTTGCGGTGTGTGCCTGCGCACGCTTTTCGATTTCACCGCTAACCTCTCACTTTCGGTCGCGGAAGAGGATCTTCGTGTACTACGATTTACCCACGACTTTGGCCTATGGTACTCGGCCTCTTCCACCCCTCTCCCCGACCGGGTTATTCGTGACTCGATTATCTTTGGTGATCGTATGCATAGAAAGTCTACCTCTCGTACCGTCCGCTTTCTTGGTACTTCTCTTGTGTCTTGGTCGCCTCGCAAGCGATGCGGTGTCGCCGGTCGACCGTTGAGGCAGAGTATGTTGTTGCCGCCGCTTGTTGTTCCCACCGCCGTGGATGGTTGCCACTTTGAGAGACTTTGGCCCCGAGTTTTTCTCGTGTACCCTTGTTGTGTGATAGCATGGGAGCCGTGAGTGTTGCCAAAACCCGTCCTTCACTCCCGCACCAAACACATAGAGGTGAGGTACCACTTCCCGAGAGATCACCAGGAGAAAGGGGACATAGATGTACAAAGATGTGTACACGGAGCAATGTATTATGGACATTTTCACGAAACCACTAGACCAAGTCCGTTTTGCCCAAATTCGTGGAGAGTTGGGCGTGTGCTATCCCTTTTGAGGGGTAGCTTTATAGTTGATGTACGTATGTAGTTTTAGGTTTGTTTTTTGCTTTTTGTATCATACTTGCATATCATGAGCTTCACTTTTATATTGATTTGAATGAGGTTGTGCTCTTAGTAGTATGAGTATGATGGTGCTTCTAGCTTGAGCTCTTTTTAATCATGTGATGTATGTTATGAGTCGAAGCAACCTTTTCCAAATGTGAACTTGATTAATGGATGATGAAATTAAATCTTGGTTCACCTTTGAGCTAGCTTCTATCATGAGTAGGATGTTGAGATCCTTTGAGCTTTTATGTGTATGCTTGGTAGCTATGTCTCATGCTTTGATTCATTCACTTGCTTAGATTTTCATGATAATACCATGCTAAAACGTGAAGTCTAAAGCTAAAGTGATGAAAAGATCGAGTGGGTCCATTTTGCCACACTTTGAAGTTTGAGATTGCTTTCAATTGCACTCTTGAATGAACTTGGACTTCATTGTGTTTGACCCGCACCATTGTCTTAAGCTAATCATTGCTCATGCATAGGCTTGACATGGTTGATTAGTAAGGCAAGGCAAATGTGGATAACCACTCGCATGCTCTTTTGTAACTTGTGAACCGGCCGCAACTCAAACTAAAATGAACCTCACAAGTTTGTGCCATAATGTCTAGCATGATGTCCGAACGCCGCTTGGGGTAGTTCACCCAGTTACATGTTTGAGCACTTAGTTGATTTCCTATCAACTTGTGCTAGGTGCTATGTTTAATGGTGAACCTCCTTTTTGCAAGATACTAAAATTTACTCAAAATGCTTTGTGCCATATTTCATATCATCTCGATTAGCTTGAGCTCGACTAGCACTTGTAATTTGTTGCTATGGTACCACTTTGAGCACTCTCTCATTCGCTTGAATATAATCTTGAAGCTTTGCATTGTGACATATTGCATTTCATAGCTTGATTAGTGCATGTGCCAACAAGGGGGAGAAAGATACAAAAACAATGATTGCATTTGTCCGGGGGGAGTAGCACTTTGAGCTAGATGTGTTGAGCCTTTGCCTCATGTCTTGAGGGTCTAGCCGCTTGTGTGTGAAAGTATTTGGTTTGGAGCTTTGCTAGTGGTGTTGAGCCCGTTCTACCTCTTCTTGAGGACTAGTCGTCTGCTTAGCTTGGTTGTGTCGAGCCTTTTGCCCATGTCTTTGGGAACCAAGTCTTTGCTCCATGTTTTGCTATCCAAAGGAGGTTGTCTTAGCTTTTGTTCACCCGGATGTGCTTTCTTCTATCTTATTCGTCTTTTGTGTTGAATGTTGACAATGCACTCATCAAGGGGGAGATTGCGAACACATGGTTGATTTAGGTCGCATGTGTTTAGTTTTGTGATGTAGTGATTGTCAACAAATCAACATTCTCCTTCTATTTTCTTTTTATCTTTTACGCTTCGCTATGTTTCACCGCATACGTGGGAGTGTGTCGAAGACGATCTCTTGGTTCGTGTTGTGCGGGTGTGGAGCTCGGAGATGGTAGCCGACGGCGAGGTGAAGGGGCCAAGGAGGACGTGCCGGGCCAACGGACCGCGGAGGTGAAGGACGGACGTGAGGCTTGGACCGAGGGACCGATCGCCGGGCGGCTAGCCATGGTGGTCGACATCCGGGACATCGACGGATGCAAGAGGACGTGGCAGACCGTGGTCGATCGGGTCAAGACGGCGAAGCGCGGCAAAAGAGCGGGAGCTCGGATGACTTGGCGACTCGGGCGATCAAGACGGGCGATGACACGGTCGAGGAGGTTTGGTGGTTTGCCCTCAAAACCATCGGGCGCTGGTTTGGTGGTTTGGGCCTCAAAACCATCGGCGACGGGTTTCGTGGGTTTGGGCCTCAAAACCGGGCGGACGTTCCTGGGTGGACGGAAGGATCGGCACGCGGGCGGCATCGGGGAGGTTGCGTGGATGCAAGGCTACCGATGAGGAGGCGCTGTGGCCGTCGGATCGAAAAAAATATCCGTAGTCGACCAAAATAGCCCTAGGGTTAGTGGTTTGGCTCATATGTATCGGAGGGCAAAATAGGGATGAGAAATAAGGACCATATATAGAGGATGGCAGCCATCCTCCCCTTTTTGCCTCTCTCATTTTCGTTTTATTTTTCTCTAATTTCTAGGGTTCTTGTTTAGAGGTCCAAGAACAAATTTGTGAATTTTTGTGGTGATTTTCGTTGGGGAAGGGGAGCCCCAAAGCTCCCTCGTGCCCTCTCGGGCTTTTAGATTTCAAAGTGATGGTCGCCGCTAAATTTTTGATTGCTTGCTGAAATTCTCGTCCAGTTTTCCCCTTCTTTTTATCCTCTCGCGGCGTGATCTGATTTTCCCGATCCTTGAGTTCGATTTGAGCCACGATTTTCTCGGATAGCTCACCGAGATCATGGAGATTACCCGGGAAGATTTTGGAATCCAGCCTGTTTTGATTTGGGTCGATCTCATCGATTTCGGTTCCCCTTTTCTCTGCTTAAATCGGGTTCGCCGTGCTGTTCTTGGTGCTCGTGCTGTTCTCGGTGATTTGTTTTTCTGGTACAGCAGCCTGACGACGTGAGCCCAGCACCAATCGGTGTTTGCCCTTCGATCAGCGAAGCTACTGCAGTTCGTTCCCATCTCTTCCTGATCGATTTTCTATCCCGGTCCTTTTTGGTTCAGCGCAGTTCCTGGCCAAGCATGTGCAGCAGCGAGTGTTTGTTTTTTCATTGGTCCAAGCTTTGAACTTGCTTACGTAAAACTAACTCAAGCAATCATTAGCTAATCATGAGCATTTAATTCTTCTTGCTTGAGATGGTTATTGCGTTGGTGAGTTTGGTTCATTCTCTCTATTCCCGTGTCTGATTTTTTGCACCACGCAAGCAGTACAACTCCTGCTCTTGTTTTCTCGATCAGATCGATCTAGGGGCAGAGTAACCAGCTCGGGGTGTGTTCCTCAAGGCTACAGGCAGCGGTGGGCTTCTCGGTGTTTGTTAGCGAGCGCGTGTGTATCAACCCCGCCTCGCTATTTCTCTCGGTTTTGGGAAGAACAAATTCTCGGTAGGCTGTGCATCTTCGAGTGCCATGCAAATCCAACGCTTTCTACGTTGTAGTGTCTCTACCGATCCGAGGAATTTATCACCGTACTCTCGCCACGAGTTGGCGTTGGTATTTTAGATTTGAAAACTCGCTTCTTCTCTATAGAAGTCGGGTGTCTCCCTTTTCTCTCCTCCGGTTCGATCTTTGCGCTCCTTAGTCTTGTGTGATCGCTTTGAGGTGTCCCGCTATGTTCCTAGGAACATCCACCCGATCATTTGGGTCGTGGACATCTCGGTGCTCTTTTGCTCGTGACACCTTGCTACAATTAGCACGTGTGTTACTCGCCTCTCGTTTGAGTTTGCTTTTTAAGGTTGGGGGTTGAGCCGATGACCCGAAATTGAAAAGGAAACTTGAGGCTCCCATTCACCCCCTGGTCGCCGTTTCGGTCCTTCACTTTGAGGAGGAGGTCGAAAACGATGGTGCAGCGGCGCGGCTGCGGTTGGAAACTTGCGGCGCGGTGGTGAACCGGGGACGGACGGGGAGGGAACCGTGCCGTGCCGAGCGCGTGCGACCGTGGACTATGTGGTTGGTTGGGAGAGTGTCTCTACTCAACCTCGTTTGCGGAACTGTGCGTCCGTGCGTGTGTAACCTCCATTTCGTACGGCCTGGTCTACATGACTGGCTCGTTCTGTCGCCATCGATGCTGTCGTGATAGAGTGATGGGTGGTTCATCCTGGTCGCGACAGGAGGGCCCGTTTACTATGTCAAACGCGCCTTCTTTTCTAGTATACGGGTGATAGTTTTGTCATTTCCCTAGTGTCGATCACTCTAGATCTGATTTCTTTTCCTCAAAAACGAAGAACTAGTAGGCTTCATTGCATATCAAGATAGAGTGTTCAGAAGAAATTGTCGAAGCACACACGCTTGACCTGACTTTGTCGAGCAACACTCGAGAACGAATACTATAACATTATTAGTGTGTAACACTATTTTTTAGATTGTCTTACACTTTTTTTGAGATTTGCTTACACTATTTTTAAAACTTATATAAAAAGGAGATTTCTTAACTAAAACAAGTTCTTCTACAATCTTCATCGACTATTACCTCGTTGTATAAACTCTCTTCGTTCCAAATTACAAGTCTTTTTACTTTAAAAACCGTATACTATGCATTTAGATATAATAATATGTTTATATCATAGTAAAAACGATGGACCAAAAAAATTAAACCTACTTATAATTTAGAATGGAGTAAGTATTATGATACTTAAGGACAGAGGAACTCACGATCCGTGGATAGTTCATCTACCAATTTGATCTAATATAAGATGTAAATCCTTGGCCTGTTGAATCGCTTTGTGCCTATTTGTTGGCTTTCTTGAATTGTTAGACGTTGCTAGAATCCACAAGTTTTCATGGGGTTTTTCGTTTCATAAATGAAATCACTATGCCGGGGGGCTCGAGGTAGTCAAGCATGTGTTGAGCATGTGTTCTGTGGCCGAGCTTCACCACATATGGCTCGTGTCAATGTCCCATTCCGAAAGTGGCGTGGTTGTTTAGCTAAAGTAGGAGTAATATATAGACAAAGACAAAGACAAAGATCGGAACTTTAATTAATTGTGAACTTGTATGTGGACATAAACAAACCACGAAAAAAACTGGATTAGATTAACCGTGTATACGGATAAATTTTTACTTTAAAATCCGTATACTATGCATTTAGATATAATAATATGTTTATATCATAGTAAAAACGATGGACCAAAAAAAAAAATTAAACCTACTTATAATTTAGAATGGAGTAAGTATTATGATACTTAAGGACGGAGGAACTCACGACCCGTGGATAGTTCATCTACCAATTTGATCTAATATAAGATGTAAATCCTTGGCCTGTTGAATCGCCCTGCCCTATTTGTTGGCTTTCTTGAATTGTTAGACGTTGCTAGAATCCACAAGTTTTCATGGGGTTTTCGTTTCATAAATGAAATCACTATGCCGGGGGCTCAGAGGTAGTCAAGCATGTGTTGAGCATGTGTTTACAGGCCGAGCTTCACCACATGTGGCTCGTTTCAATGTCCCATTCCGAGTGGCGGGGTTGTTTAGCTAAAGTAGGAGTAATATATAGACAAAGACAAAGACAAAGATCGAACTTTAATTAATTGTGAACTTGTATGTGGACATAAACAAACCCGCGAAAAAAACTGGATTAGATTAACCGTGTATACGGATAAATTTTTACTTTAAAATCCGTATACTATGCATTTAGATATAATAATATGTTTATATCATAGTAAAAACGATGGACCAAAAAAAAAATTAAACCTACTTATAATTTAGAATGGAGTAAGTATTATGATACTTATGGACAGAGGAACTCACGACCCGTGGATAGTTCATCTACCAATTTGATCTAATATAAGATGTAAATCCTTGGCCTGTTGAATCGTCTGGCCTATTTGTTGGCTTTCTTGAATTGTTAGACGTTGCTAGAATCCACAAGTTTTCATGGGGTTTTCGTTTCATAAATGAAATCACTATGCCAGGGGGCTCAGAGGTAGTCAAGCATGTGTTGAGCATGTGTTCTGTGCCGAGCTTCACCACATGTGGCTTGTGTCAATGTCCCATTTCGAAAGCGGCAGGGTTGTTTAGCTAAAGTAGGAGTAATATATAGACAAAGACAAAGATCGGAACTTTAATTAATTGTGAACTTGTATGTGGACATAAACAAACCACGAAAAACTGGATTAGATTAACCGTGTATACGGATAATAACGAGCCGCTTCAGCTGCACGCCTGCACTAACAGTAACATCATCGAGTACTGATAAGAGAACAGCGAAAGATTGCTTCGAGTCACCTTCCAAAGTTGGAAAACGAAACAACATAATTAACGCTGAATGCGACTTGTTGTGGTGAATTAACGTTCTGCCAGAAGGGATTGATTGATCCTAGTACGTACGTCATTCAGAGACGAGAGCGCCCAAGGCAGCAAGGCAAGATACGGATCCGTGCACCACCACGGGATACAAGAATGGCCCAGCCTCCACCAGGCATTGCTATACCTGGAAGGTTCTGCTACACTTCCGGCAGCGCGACCTCGGAAAACGGCGTTCAAGGCTGGACGCGTCAAACGATTTGCACGGGAATCCGGCGTCTGAGAAGGTCAGCTCGTCTCGTGCTCGCCCCCGACCACGCGCGCCGAGTTGCCGACCTGGCACTGGCAGTGGCAGACTTGCGCACAAACCACTCCTCGGCGCCATGTCAAAAAAAAAAAAAAAAAAAAAAACCCACTCCTGGGCGTAGCCCAACCAGCTCTGAAACCGCGCACCCCCATGCCGGTTCTGATTAGCCACAATCACTTCGGTTGTAGATAGCCAGAAAAAAAACATTATTTACCATGTTCAGGGATTGTTTGGAAAAAAAAATGAAACATAAGAATAGGGAAAAACGAAGAAAAGGAAGGTAAGCATAGTGGTAAAACCAAGAAAAAGCAAAAAAAGAAAGGAACGTGAGCTTTTCAGAACAAAGGAATTACGTCTTACGTGTCATGGACCAAGTTTGGCTCGTGTTTTTCCTGCCGCTACCAAATTTTCGTCCGGTGCCCTTCTCGTTTGCTCTAATCGTGGTCGAGCGCTATCACGACTTGCTCACTCCACCTACCCCTGCACACTGTGACTGTGAGGGAGGCGAGTGTGGTGGCGCTCTAACTCGGCAAATCATATCAATTAAACCATTGCTACATCACCATTTACTAGCCACACACACACATGAGACAAAACGCCACGTCGGTCAAAACCGAAGTTGAATTAGAACGAAGGAAAAATTAAGTGGTTTTCAAAATTGAGGGTGCCAAATGTCTGATTTTGTATTTTTGGGAGGAAACTCAGACTCCCGATTAAATATGACTTTTTCGCGTAAATATCAATCAGTTCAAAGTTCAACCCCGATCGAGTGGCAGAAAACCACTGAGAAATCGCGTGTGTTTTTGCTTCCGCTGTTCATTTGGACGGCACAGACCTGATCGTTGGCCATTCCGCCATTAGCCCATTAGGTACAGGTCCGGTACAGAGTCAGCGCAAGACAAGACTTTGCGTTTGCGTAGACTGCGATTCTCATCGCTCAACGTCGTCCCGGGCGTCGCCTGTTTCAGAACGCGGAGCTTACGAGTTTGTACGTACGTCAACTGCGTGTAGCTGTGTGTATCCTATCCCGCGCGGCTGCGTACGTGACACTTTGGAATTGGCAAATCACCGCGCTGCAACTGCAAGCAGCCTCTCCTGCATTCCTGCGGGCCGCGCGGTGCACGCATTCGCGCTCGCAAGCTACCTGCGGAACGGGCAAAGTGGCAAAAACCAGTGATAGCGGTCAGAGCTCGGTGCACCTTTTGCGCCTTGGACGTCTTCTCAGAATCAGGTGCTGCCAGCTAATGGGCGAATTGATCGTTGTTTAGTAGAAATTGGCGGCACTAATCCGTGTGCCTTCGGTTAAAGATCCACCTGTATATTAGCATAATTAAATAAAAATAATAATATACTATAATAACCATGCGAATGGATACGAAAAAATGGCACCGGAAAGTCGATTACTTTCAAGAGGAAAGAAGTAGGGAGTTCAGATTGTACACTGCACGTCGATCCAGTAATGGTTCAAGAACCAAACCAAATCCACACCAATCTTCTCCTTAAGACGATTCACGCAACAAAAAGAGGCCCAACCATTGGGCCACGTCACCTGCTTTATATCAAGCATCCGATCTGAAATGAACGGTTCCAGTAAAATGAACGTGGCAGAACCTATGGCCCGGTCCAGTTTGGACTCGAAGCGTCCGGAAGACTCGGCCAGAAGGTAGAGGCGTCCTCTCGCCGTCCAGCCCTCCGAGCGCCGCTCCACAGCTTCAAGTGGCTCGGCCTCCTGCCTCCATTCCCTCGTCCCGGCGCGAGCGGGCTACGTGCGCCGGGGGCGCGACCATCCAGGCGCGGATAGCGGCCCTAGCAGCACCGGCGAACCCAGCGCAAGCAGGGCGCGGGCGCAGCGGTCCTGGCGCCGTCGGCGGTGCGGGCATGGCGGCTCCGGCCACCCTGCAGACGGCGGCGGGCACAGGCATGGCGAGCGCCATCCCCGCCAGCGACGTTCACCAGGACCAGGTCGTTCACGCCCCTTTTTTTTTATTTCATTTTCCCCTGCCTACCTCCTCTGATTCAATTGGATTACCTTGTTCGTGGCTACAATAGCACAATGCGTGGAGGAATTTCCACCTGGATACTTGATTGACTTTATTGTTATTATAATTTCGACAGCTGTCAATTTCCAACACAAGATTTGTGCAACGAACTTATCCGATCAACAGCAATCCAAAATATATCCTTGCTACAGCTTGGTCTAAAAAAAGGCGAAAAGAACCAATCTTTTACATAGCCTCTGCAATTATTCAGTAGCATGCTTCCTTAGATCGTTTGTTGTTCAAATAGGTGATTCTATATAGCACTTGATATTTAGTTAGGAACTTCATATATTTAGTATTCCATTTTGAGATCTTCGTTTATAGAATATATAATTGTACATCATGAACCAACATCAATAATTTCCATAAGTTAGCCTAGCTTTTACAAGAATAGGTAGTTCAGTTCAGATTGGACATTGGTCATGTACCCATATAGGTATGTTATATAGATTTGAAAGTGAGGCCTTGCAGAAGATCGGATTTGTAACCAGTGTTTCAGGCATCAACGAACCAAGGAAAAAAAAAAATTACCACTAAGAAGATTTTGCACAAGCAGTAGTATAACATACCATGGCTGCAAATGGCATTATATGAAATTTAGAGACTACAAGATTCTACATATTAAAACTTTAAAACTGCACAAACCTTGAGAACTAACCTAAGGTTGCTAGGATAGAACCTCGATACAACCCTCAAAGCCCAATCTGTGGAATCTTTGCAATGAGACCCAGAAACAAGTGTGGATACTAGCGTGGGCAGGAGCCCAGCTGCCCCTGCTTCCCCCGGTGCGAGCGATGGTGCGGTCATGGTGGCTCCAAGCAACCCGGCGTGGGCCACCAGCTAGCATTTTGCGCTGGTTAGTGCTAGACGTGGCTTACTCTGTTTCGCTTGTTGATTTGGTGCCGCTCGCAGACTTCCCTTCCACATCAAGCTGCTTCTCCAAGGTAACTGCAGATGCACTTCTCTTTATCCGTGGTTTCCAGAATTTTCCAAAGAAGCTTGTAACTTAATATGAGATACAGATAATTGTTGATAACCCCATAGGCTTCACATATGGAGGAAAGTAGAATTTCAAATAATTAATCAATTTTATGGATAATGAAATTTAATATTTCTACACGTTGTTGGTTGTGTTATACTTCAAGCATTCTTCTTGCCTGGTGAGTAGCAATCCATCTAGACAGTTCGTCAGACAAAAGCTAAAATTACAATCTGTGTAGAAGAGGTTCCAAGTACCTGTTACGTGATTCTGATCCCATCTATTTCTCCTGTTTATGCTTGGATTTTGTTTTCCCTAGCGGTACATAGATTAATGCTAACCAAACTAGATCATTCCCGGTGCTTAGAGATGCGGGTCACTACAACAGTGGTAAGAAAAGCAAGAAAACAAGTATCAGAGAAATGGAAGTGAAAGACAAACTGTTGATCAACCGGTGGTCTGGGTCTTGCCTTTTAGGATTTGGATTCAGTTCAGTATACTTCAGAGGACGAATGAATCATGCTTTTTGTATATCTGAGACGAAATATTGCACTATATGGTTGCAACTGCAAAAAATATATTTTCATTGCTTCTCATTTTTGCAGTCAATTGATTTATTGGGGATATGCATGAAGCGAGTGTCATTAAACTCCAGGAGGTATTAATTGCTTTTGTAGTTTGTAAACCACATCTCTCCACTTCTGCATGAAGCTATTGTCATGAAACTCTACAAATTAGCTATTGATAAGGTGATAACAATAATCACTCAAACAGAAATGTGTTTTATTTATTTATTTTTATTACAGCAATCTTTTTTCCTGGGAGGAATATTTTACATGAAACAAATTCATGTTAAAGGGTAATCTCTTGTACAATCATCAATAAATATCAGCTGTACTAAGTGATTCTCCATTAGCTCTTGAATTTGGTAACCATAGTGTCTGTTTGCTTGCATGCTGTTCGCAACAAAAATAATCAGTTGAAACTTTACCACAAGAAGACCCTTATTTTGAAGTTAAGTTTACTAATATTCGTTAACTCTGTACAGGAACATTCAGTACTCCATTTAGTTTAATATTTGAAGAATACTTAAATTTTTACATTAGTGGTAATTGATTAAATTAAACAGTTGCCAAGTACCTACTGGGACTGGAAATTCGGGTGGTAAATGAAGTTGTAATTTCTGTTAGATGAATGCTTATTTTGATGAGTATGACTACAGGGTAAAGCTTCTCTACAAGAAATATTGGAAGGATGAGATCTGCAGGTTAAAGGAGATGAAGAGGGGGAAAATTGATCTGGATGATTATGGGTATGCAAATATCGGTGCTGAGAACAAACATGATCCTGCAGAGAATGTATCAGTCTCCTTCCTTTGATTGTGATTGTGGTTATGATGGGGTGAGCATCGAAGAAATACTTGCTATCCTTACCAGGTTCCAGCAAATGTAGAAGATCATGTCACCAAGGACAAGAAGGAATTTAGCAACCATCTGGACTTTTCCACTGCAGCAAAGCATGGAGAGAATGCATAATCACTTGCTGGTTTTGATATACAGACTGTTGGGAGGCAGGTTCCATTATATTCTCTGCGTCGAGACAAAAATCAAGAATATCAAGAAGAACAAAAACCACAGGAGGTTTATCCGCAAATTTCCTTGGCAACATTATGGCAACTGGGCTAAAGGTCGAGGATCAGCTTTCCCTTGGGAAGAGGTTGTCACTACTCACTAGTAATAACACAAATCTAACATGAGCCATTTGGGCACCAAAAACACAAACGCGCTGTCCACTAAATGAACCAGAAGCTACAGTAAGCGGACAAGATCATGAGGAGTCAAGGAGAAAACACTTGAAATGGTCTTCAGCCCTTGGAATAATCCTTTCATCTTGACATTGTACAATTGACAACTGACTGCAAGTTTCCTGCACTTTCTAATCTTTTCATATTCTAATCCTCGCATTGGATGTTTACATAACTATTAGTAACAATATGGATCACAACACAAGAAGATATGGTTTTCATTTGCAAAGTAAACAAAATCTCCATGGTCTTCATGGGCTGGCCACCTCCGATAGAGGCGCGGCAAAGCCACGCTTGTTTTCTAGTCCATTTACACTATACTACACTTAAAAACCAAACTAATCGAAACCATTGACACATTTGTCCAAACCAATCCAAACCAAATTGCAGGTGGCAGTTGCGGGAGGCATCGTTTTAGCTAGCAGTTGCACTTTATTATTGTTAAACCATTCTCATCTATTAAAATTATTAAACCAAACCAAATTAAATCACATGTAAAACCAAACCAAAAAAACGGTTCAAACCAAACTATTGTTAGGTTGAACTGCACGGGTTCACCAAGAGAGAATGCAATCTTTTTCTTCTTCTCCACATCATTTCTTTGGGGCACAATCTTTCTGCTCCTTTTGGTGAGTGGCCTTATTTGAACTGCATGTAACAATGCATTCAGCTTGCTGTGCTGTGATCATCAACTTGCTTATACTCCTTTTCTATTTATTTATTTATTTTTCCTTTTCCCCTCCTTTCCTTGCTTATATTGCATTTTTCCAGGGGATTGTAGCCCAGCCCATATATGTTTTCCTCTTTTTTTTTTTAAGTTTTGCAGCCCATGAGATACGACAAGCGTGCGCACCAAAATGTTTCGGAGTCGCAGCCCACAGGCCACTGGCCCACCGCTAAGCAGGAACATAGACCAGTGCCGTTCCTTTTTTTTTTTGTTTGCATTTTCCTGTTTATACAATATTAAATTACACCTTTTATTTCATTCTTTATTCCCTAGTGACACAAACAAAATTTGTAGTGAACATGGAACAACTTTCTGGCCCTGAATATGGAGCTTTTTTTTCTTGGAAAGGTTTACTGTGAAACTATATTTTTCAGAAAAAAAAATCTCTTGGAATTGGAACAATATTTTGATGGACATGGAACATTGTCCTACTCAAAAACAAAAAAACGTACCAACTTCATAAGGAAGTTTTTTTGAAAAACACATATATGCTGATCGCACTGAATATTGACCATTCTTTTGAATATATGAGACTAAGAGGCTGCTTGGTTGTCGGTTGCGTTCAGCCACCGAGAGGTGATTAGAAATATAG
The DNA here is from genome assembly GCA_015847255.1 of Hyparrhenia diplandra. NCBI lineage: Eukaryota > Viridiplantae > Streptophyta > Magnoliopsida > Poales > Poaceae > Hyparrhenia > Hyparrhenia diplandra. Next base: position 36,638 of record JADLZK010004492.1, on the reverse strand, counting down.
GAGGTGATTTTCTTGCAATGCTTTGCAGTGAGTTTAAAACAGCTAATCATGTATATATGTCGGGATTGCTTGAGCCACCGACTTGAGCAAAACTTCTCCCTGCACAGTTCAAACTTCGTTCTCTCCACCACTTGACTCAGCTACGAATTCGATCAGCAACATAGTCGCTAAATCGACTAGACAGATCTGTCCAGTTGTACTGTACATATACGCTGCAGATTAGATCATCATATGAGAGGCGGCCAAGCAGGCCATGGAGAGCTGGGTGCCTGCCGTCGAGCAAAACGCATATCCTCCCCACCTCTCCGGCTCTGTCTACTGCTTGGAGCGTAGTGAAAGGCAGAGACAGAACTAGATAGACAAAGCATACTATGCCGTATACCATCAACACGGCATAAGATCGACCGACCATTACACTTGTGTGGCAATTTTTTTTTAAAAAAAAACTCAGTGGCAAACTACTTGGCCAAGCCTCCCCCAAGTGGCCACGCGATTCAATCTACAGATCTTGCGGCGACAAGTAGCCTCAAGCATATGTGCTTCAAGCAAGAAGCCCCAAGGACAAATAGGCAAAACACTAATACAAGGCACCGGCTGCAACGGTAGAGCTTAGGGTGGTGTACTAAACAGAAAAATAATTGTGCGATGAAGGAGAAGCGGCGACGATCAACGGCCCCTGCTCGAGGGGCGTCCCCGGCGCTGGCGTCTGCAGGGGATGAGCACATCCAACACCTCTCGCTTGTGTTGCGGGATGCGGCGGGCCTGCCGCTGCTGGGTCGATCTTTGGCAGCAAAGGCGGCCGCCCGTCCACGGAGACCACTTGTCGCTTGACGCCGCCGCGTGACACGGAGTCTTGACGGGCGAAGTCGATGAGTGGCTGCTCGAGCTTGAAGGAGTCGACGAATGCATCCACCGAGGCCACTATGTGCTCCAGCAACCGGGCGCGTGGTTGCCGGATATGTATTTTGTCTGAAGAAATATTTTTCTAACTCATGACCTGTTATAAGCACTGAAGAAATATTTATCTGTTATCACAAATTCTAAATAGCAGGTTGACCAAAATATCGAAAGGCAATAGGTCAATTTTCTGTAACACCAAGATGCATCATTGGAGCCTGTGACACAAAGATGCAGGAGGAGCTTTTCATTGGAGCTAGTTCTTGTTACCATAGATATACAATCCATCAACACAATTTTGGAGAAAAAAATATTGCTAGCTAGTACTTGAGAGCAGCACATTGCCCTGCCTAAATGTGCAGATTCCACCGGGGCCGTGGGAGGTACAGACAGGGTACATGAACTGACCAACAGTCCACTCGGCGGCGTGAGGGCTGAGGAACCAGTTATCAGTGCCAGTTCGCTTGGCAGCTTCCTGGTTGTCCACCCGCACGATGGAGATGGACCATTGTTATTTTGCTCTTCTGTCCAATCCAATGTGCAGCTAGCTCTGAAGCTGCAATTAGAAAGAGCAGTAACAATTCGATAACTACAAAATGTTACGAAAGAAGACGACAGATCCTTACTCAGTTACTCGTATCAACTTGTTGCAGGAAACGAAGCAACAAATTCAGGAGAGAGAGAGAGAGAGAGCAACAAATCGCATCCCAATTGGAGACGAAGCATCCACAACCATCTAGTAGATTGGGGAAGAGGCTGAGGCGGGGCCGCGATGGGCGCCGGAGCATGGCGCAACCGCTGCTGGCGCAGGGGTCGTCGAAACACGCTGCCCTCCTCGTGTCGCACCCTCGCTGCCGGAGCCCTCGCATCGGGCCCCGTGCCGTCCTGCCTCGGCGGCGCCGCGGGAGCGCTGCGGCGCGGAGCTCGGCGTCTGGGCTCGGCGGTGGGCGGTCGGGGGGGATTGGGTGGCGGCGGCGGGGGGCCGGCGGCGTGGGCGGCATCAAAGCTGGGGCCGGGTGGGCGCGGGCGGATGGGGCGGCGTCGGTTGTGCGGGCGGGGTGAGGAGGCGCGGCGGGCGCGTTGCGTCGGGGCGCTTTCGCCTGGTAGGTGGGAGGCGGCTGGGTGCAGCGGGTTCAGCGTCCGCAGGCTCGCAACGGTCGTGGGGCGAGTGGGGCACTCAGTTGTCGGTTGGAAAGGGGAGAGCCGGGCCGTTCAAACGGCGGGGCGTTGAAACTGTCGGGCGGACCAATGCCCCAGGCGGTGACGATAACATGTGAGGCTTTTTAGTAGTATGACTCATACTATTGTTAGGTTCAAACCAAACCAAATTAAATCACATGTAAAACCAAACCAAACCAAATTAAATCACATGTAAAACCAAACAAAAAACCGGTTCAAACCAAACTATTGTTAGGTTGAACTGCACGGGTTCACCAAGAGAGAATGCAATCTTTTTCTTCTTCTCCGCATCATTTGTTTGGGGCACAATCTTTCTGCTCCTTTTGGTGAGTGGCCTTATTTGAACTGCATGTAACAACAATGCATTCAGCTAGCTGTGCTGTGATCATCAACTTGCTTATACTCCTTTTCTATTTTTTTTTTTTCTTTTCCCTCCTTTCCTTGCTTATATTGCTCTTTTCAGGGGATTGTAGCCCAGCCCATATATGTTTTCCTCTTTTTTTTTAAAAAGTTTGCAGCCCATGAGATACGACAAGCGTGCGCACCAAAATGTTTCGAGTCGCAGGTATGAGATAAGTCTCTCTTTACTTTTTTTTTTTTCATTCATTTTGCTACATATCTAGATTATTACATCTAAATACCTAGAATAATAGTTTTTTTTAAAAAAATCAAAGCAACTTATAATTTGAAGAGGAGGGAGTACATTTGTTAAAAAACATCGTAAACTAGTGTTAGATTCTGGAAAAGTTTGATGAAGGTTAAAAATACCTTTTTTCAAATTAGGACATTTTAATGTCAAAGATGGGTCACAAACACGATTCCGGATTGATACTTGGCTGGACAACAAACCTCTCAAAGATAGATTCCTGGGGTTGTTTAATATTGTAAGAAGAAAAAACAGGATACGATAGCTAACGTATTGAGTTCCCCTTACTAAATATTTCTTTTAGAAGGAATCGGTAGGGGCAAACTTATCAAATTGGCTTCGTATTGTGACATCCTTACAACAAATTAACTTACTCCAAGAAAGAGATGTCTTTATATGGGATCTAAAGGCCTCTCGGGGTGTTTACAAATCAAGTCTATATATGCTTTGCTTTAATTACCAATGAGGTAAGAGTGTCACAAGATATTTGAAGACAAAGCTACCAATGAAAATAAAAATATTCATGTGGTATATTAAAAGAGGAGTTGTTCTAACCAAAATAACCCTGGCTAGGAGAAATTGGAATGGGGATAAACAGTGTTCTCTCTATAATCTTCCGGAAACAATTCAACACCTCTTTTTTGATTGCTTTTATGCCAAATTTTTGTGGCGCTCTATACATTTACTTTTTGGATTAACATCTCCTTTAAATATAAATGATTTGTTTCACAATTGGTCTAAGATGGGAAACAAAAAAGTACAATACATTGTAATTAACAACAACATCCGCACTTCTATGGGCAATTTGGATAACAAGGAATGAAGTAGTTTTGACAAATGCAAACCAAAATCTCTTTTGCGTGTACTGTTCCGAGGAACACATTGGCTTCATCAATGGGCAAGCTTGCGGCCGCCCTGAAGATCTTGATGATCAATTGATCTCCGTGGCAAGCCGCCTAGAAACTTCAGCTCTATCTTTCTTCGGTTCAAGTGGTTGGGTATCACAAAGACATGTCGGTTATGTTTAGTCAAAGACTTTTATTTCCTTTGTTTCGTTGGCTTGGAGAGTGTGGCTGGTATTTGTATTCAACAAAACTTTAAGTTGGGCTTGAATTTTGTAATAATTGGTCCGATTCTATCCATGGATAGATGAAGCCGGATTTTTATCATTTATCTAAAAACAACTAGGTGTTATTATGCGATAGAACACTGAACCTACCAAAATTTGATCGATTCTCGAACCGACGCCACCGCAACGACTCGATTCTCGTCTCTAATGGAATTCACCTTCTCCACCAAGAAAGCCGCAACAGCACCTCGACCCCTTCCTCGCCGCGAGTGGCAGCGTGATCATGGGTGGGTTTTGATGGGTTTTTATCCAACCATCTATCTTTGCGTGGGTTCTTGAACGAAGCCCTATCCACGCCGCTCCAATTGTTCACGGCCATCGGATCCCAATTGAGACGGCATCCACAACCATCTAGTAGATTGGGGGAAGAGGGCGAGGGCGGGGGCCGCGGTGGGCGCCGAGGTTGGCGCACCTGCCGCCGGGCGCGAGGCCGTCGAGTACCACGCCGCCCTCCTCGTGTCGCACCTCGCCGCCGGAAAGCCCTCGCGTCGACCACGTGTCGTCGCCGCCTCGGCTGGCGCTAGAGGCGCTATGGCGCGGGAGAGCTCGGCGTTTGTGCTTTCAGCGGTGGCGCGGTCGAGGGATTGGGGGCGCGGCGGCGGCCGCCGGGCGGCAGCGGCGGTATTAGAGCCGGGCCGGGTGTGGCGTCGCGCGATGGGGCGGCGCTCCGGTTGTGCGGGCGCGGGGTAGGAGGCGGCTAGGCGGCGTTATGCTGGGGCGCCGGCCTTTGGTAGGTGGGAGGCGGCGGTGTGCAGCGGGTTGGCGTCGCAGGCTCGCAACAAGGTCGGGATCTAGTGGGCGCTCGGTTGTCGATTGGAAAGGAGAGCGGGCCGCTCAAACGGCGGGCGGCTTGAAAACTATCGGGCGGACGAATTAGCCAGCGGTGACAATAACATGTGAGGCTTTTTAGTAGTATGAGATAAGTCTCTCTTTACTTTTTTTTTCATTCATTTTGCTATATATCTAGATTATTACATCTAAATACCTAGAATAATAGTTTTTTTAAAAAAATCAAAGCGACTTATAATTTGAAGAGGAGGGAGTACATTTGTTAAAAAAATCGGAAGCTAGTGTTAGATTCTCGGAAAAGTTTGATGAAGGTTAAAAATACCTTTTTCAAATTAGGACATTTTAATGTCAAAGATGGGTCACAAACACGATTTTGGATTGATACTTGGCTGGGCAACAAACCTCTCAAAGATAGATTCCCAAGGTTGTTTAATATTGTAATAAGAAAACAGGATACGATAGCTAACGTGTTGAGTTCCCCCTTACTAAATATTTCTTTTTAGAAGGAATCTGGTGGGGGCAAACTTATCAAATTGGCTTCGTAGATTGTGACATCCTTACAACAAATTAACTTACTCCAAGAAAGAGATGTCTTTGTATGGGATCTAAAGGCCTCTCGGGGTGTTTACAATCAAGTCTATTTATGCTGCTTTAATTAACAATGGGGTAAGAATGTCACAAGATATTTGGAAGATAAAGCTACCAATGAAAATAAAAATATTCATGTGGTATGTTAAAAGAGGAGTTGTTCTAACCAAAGATAACCCAGCTAGGAGAAATTGGAATGGGGATAGATAAACAGTGTTCTCTCTCAGAATCTTCCGAAAAACAATTCAACACCTCTTTTTTATTGCTTTTATGCCAAATTTTTGTGGCGCTCTATACATTTACTTTTTGGATTAACACCTCCTTTAAATATAAATGATTTGTTTCACAATTGGTCTAAGATGGGAAACAAAAAGTACAATACATTGTTATTAACAGCAACATCATCCTGCACTCCTATGGGCAATTTAGATAACAAGGAATGAAGTAGTTTTTTGACAAATGCAAACCAAAATCTCTTTTGCGGTAATCGTTCGAGAACACATTGGCTTCATCAATGGGCAAGCTTGCAGCGGGCGTGAAGATCTTGATGATCAATTGATCTCCGTGGCAAGCCACCTATAAACGCGTCGACTCTATCTTTTTCGGTTCAAGTGATTGGTTATCACAAAGACATGTCGGTTATGTTTAGTCAACGACTTTTATTTTCTTGTTTCGTTGGCTTGGAGAGTGTGGCTGATATTTGTATTCAGCAAAATTTTAAGTTGGGCTTGGACTTTGTAATAATTAATCTGATTCTATCCATGGATAGATGAAGCCGGATTTTCATCCTTTATCTAAAAAAAAACTAGTGTTACTATGCGATAGAACACTGAACCTACCAAAATTTGATCGATTCTCGAACCGACGCCACCGGCAACGACTCGATTCTCGTCTCTAATGGAATTCACCTTCTCCACCAAGAAAGCCGCAACAGCACCTCGACCCCTTCCTCGTCGCGAGTGGCAGCGTGATCATGGGTGGGTTTTGATGGGTTTTTATCCAACCATCTATCTTTGCGTGGGTTCTTGAACAGAAGCCCTATCCACGTCGCTCAATTGTTCCTGGCCATCGGATCTTCGCTCGACGCTCTAGATTTTTGTGAAGCAAATTCCCACTGACGCCCAATTCTCACCTATACTATAATTGGATTCTCAAATTATTTTAGATCACCAAAGAATCGTCCCCCTGAGAGGTTTAACCTTCGTGCACCCAAGAAATTGCATATAGAAATCTCCCTCATGTGAGTTTAGACGTGGAGAGCAATACTCCTGTGATCGATGTTTGGCAATATATAATGATGTGATAGACGCGGATACAAACGGACCTGAGCGAAGGCCATCGTCAACCGACTGATAATTATTACCGGTAGTCGTTGAGGTGGATGCAAACGGACCTGAGCAAAAGGCCATCGTCGACCGGCTGATAATAATTATTACCGGTAGTCGTTGAGTGGATGCAAACGGACTTGAGCGAAGGTCGTCTCATCGGGGCGCCGATATTTACAAAGAAACTATAGTATATTTTCAAAGAACCTACAGTAGCAGTGAAGGCCATCGTCATCTCATCATCAGGGCGCCGATCAATTTTCAAAGAACCTACAATAGCAGGAGAGGCGAGAGAACGAGCGACCAAACAAAGAAAGAGACTGAGTGAAGGTTCGTTTTGTTCTTTTTTTACTAAACATGTCCACGTGTCGCACGAAACTCAGTCTAAATGCACGTTTCGTTTTGTTCTGAGAAGCCTTTGGAGCAAATCAGCAAATTGGGGGTCCATATCATCAGGTATTTGCATAGAACCATTGGGTATCTTTATCTATTTGGTGGCAACGACTAAATTGAGTTTCATGCTTCACCTTAAAATCAAAAGGAAATGAAGGAAACATTTTTGCACCTTATCATAAGTTTACTGCAATGTATCTCTAAGAAATGGATAGTGCCCAGAAATCACACAGTATATATGGTCACACCGACTGCCCAAGTATCAGGTCCAAAGGCATGCACATAGAAAAAGGTGCTTTCAGCACGTCACAGAATCAGGCAGCACTCAGTGGCAGCAGGCATATGCAATGCTTCTCGTGCTTCTCGTTGTTATCAGGTCTTCTTCAGAACCCAGCATCGGTGTCCATGGCTCCAGAATTTTCAGCACCTGGTTCTGGGTGAAGAGAAACACTATTAGATCGTTGACAGTAAAACACATTATTGGATTGGCATGTAGAGAGGTATTACCTATTGGAGGATCATGAGCCACTTGTGCAGGAGGAGCGTCCATATTATGAGGAAGTGCAAGCTCAGGAGGGGGGTGTACAGGTTGGTTCTCTGTCACACCTGGAAAAAAAAGGAAACACCATTAGATCGTTGACAGTAAAAAAACGTTAGTAGATTGCCATGGACACAGGTATTACCTATTGAAGGATGCAGAGCCAATTGTGGAAGAGGAGCGTCCATATTATGAGGAACAGCAAGCTCAGCAGGGGCCAACAGAGGATGTCCAGCTGTCACACCTGGAAAAAGAAAAGGAAACAATATTAGATCGTTGACAGTAAAAAAACGTTAGCAGATTGCCATGGACACAGGTATTACCTATTGAAGGATCCAGAGCCGATTGTGGAAGAGGAGCTTCCATATTCTGAGGAATTACCAGCTCAGCAGGGGCCAAAGGATGTACACCTGGAAAAAGAAGAGGAAACACCATTAGACCGTTGACACTAAAAAAACATTATTAGATCGGCATTGACAGAGGTATTACCTATTGAAGGACCCATAAACAATTGTGGAGCCACATTCTGAGGGTCAGCAAGTTCGGGTGAGGGCAACAGAGGCTGTACATGCTGTACAGCTTGGTTCTGTGTTTCACCTGGAAAACAAAGAGAGAAGTTCAGCTCAAATAGACTCAATTTACATACAGGGACAGGGTTAGAGACGGTGGATAGTCATACCAGATGGTGGAGGGGATGACCCATCATCGCCTGCATGCAGAGCTGTTCCAGTTCATCAATTAAGAAGTTGAACTGGGTGTACAGGTTTAGAGCGTGTGGCTCCATAAGCAGCGTTTGGTCAGAACTTTCAACGGCTGCCCTCATGCTCCGGAGCTGTTAAAGAAATAAGAAAAAGAAGTCACAAGACTTCAATACCCAATTTTAATTAGTATTAGTTAGTGAAAATTCACAGATAGATACCTCTTGTTGAACAAAATTAGCCTCAACAAATTTCTCTGAGGATGTCATAGAAGAAGTATTACACCTCGAAAGCAATCTTCCAAGACACTTTCTGATTTGTGAAGTGGCCTCGATCGACAGGAAAGTAAGCTGATCTAACATCAAGCTTATGGAACTCCTTTACAGACAACCATGTGAGCATCCATCCATCCGGGTGGTGGCAGAAGAGATTGGTAAATAGATTGGATCAAGGCGTCCAGGTTCACGCCAGATAGATCATCAGCATCAGAAGTAGACACGGCTTGGCTGGCCGAGGCTTGGGCAGTATGATAACCTGCATTTAACCCGCCCTACTTTCGTAACCAACCATAATAATAAGGTCTTATAATGAACTTTTGTTTGCCAAAATAAAAACAACCATAATAATAAGCAGAAACTGTAAGGTGAGAGTGATAAGCAAATTGAACCTTGAGCTAGAGTTGGAGCTGCAGCTGCGGCTGGAGCTGTGGGGGGAGGGATTTTTTTTGAAATTTTGCCCTTTTTTAAAACAAATTTCAAATCTGTCCCTAGTTTGAAACAATTTACACCAGGTATCCCTTTTGATCGCGCCAATCCCGGTGGCGTGATTTTTTACACATGTCGCGCCACCACATGTGGCGCGACCGGTGCATCCACGGTGGCGGCCTAGCGTTGACCGGGGCCCGCCACGTCGCGCCAGTGCATGCGGCGCGACGGGCGCGAGCTAGTATCCTGTGCAAACAGTGCTGCAACTCCTATCCATCTTTGGGAAAAAAATGTCACATAATACACTCGTAGCAATTTTCGTGTGTTTGTGAAATTATTGTCCTACGATGACCTAACTAGCTCAAAAAGATTCGCCTCATCCTGTACATCCAAATTATATAATTAATTTTTTATTTAACTACGTTTAGTGTTTTATGCATGAGATAAAAGATTTGATACAATAGGTCAATAATAAATTTTAGAGAGAGAATGAAAGAACTAAACAGGGACGGGCGTGCATGCAGTACAATGATGTGATGCATGAATGCGCTCTGTCCGCGCAAATAAAAAAAGTGAACGCGATGGGCGCGAGCTAGTATCCTGTGCACCTGCAACTCCTATCCAGCTGGGAAAAATGTCACATAATACACTTTGTAACAATTTTTCGTGTGTTTGTGAAATTATTATCCCACGATGACCTAACTAGGCTCAAAAGATTCGTCTCATCCTATACATCCAAATTATATAATTAATTTTTTTTATTTAACTACGTTTAGTGTTTTATGCATGAGATAAAAGATTTGATATAATAGGTCAATAATGAATTTTAGAGAGAGAATGAAAGAACTAAACAGGGACGGGCGTGCATGCAGTACAATGATGTGATGCATGAATGCGCTCTGTCCGCGCAAATAAAAAAAGTGAAAAATATGCATGCGATTACTGCCATACCTGTTTAGTTTTTCAATTCTCTCTCCAAAATTCATTATTCACCTATCATATCAAATCTTTTGTCCGATGCATGGAACACTAAATGTAAGTAAATAAAAAAATTAATTATATAATTTGAATGTACAGGATGAGACGAATCTTTTTTGAGCCTAGTTAGGTCATGGTAGGACAATAATTTCACAAACAAACTAAAAAGTGCTACAGTGTCTTATGTGACATTTTTTCACAAAACTAAATAGGAGTTGTAGCACTGTTTACATGTCACACACACTGCATATAGGCGCGCAAATAACAAAAGTAATGCATGCGATTCCTGCCGTTTCCCAATTCTCTCTCAAAATTCACTATTGACCTATCATATCAAATCTTTTATCTCATGCATAAAACACTAAACGTAGGTAAATAAAAAAATTAATTATATAATTTGGATGTACAGGATGAGACGAATCTTTTGAGCCTAGTTAGGTCATCGTAGGACAATAATTTCACAAACACACGAAAATTACTACGATTGTATTATATGACATTTTTTTCTCAAAAGCTGGATAGGAGTTGCAGCACTATTTGCATGGGATACTAGCTCGCGCCCGTCGCGCCGCATGCACTGGCGCGACGTGGCGGGCCCCGGTCAACGCTAGGCCGCCACCGTGGATGCACCGGTCGCGCCACATGCGGTGGCGCGACATGTAAAAATCACGCCACCGGGATTGGCGCGACAAAAAGGGATACCTGGTGTAAATTGTTTCAAAGTAGGGACAGATTTAAAATTTGTTTTAAAAAAGAGCAAAATTTCAAAAAAAAAAACCCTGGGGGAGCTGGAGCTGCCACTGCGGCAGGAGCTGGAGCTGGAGCTGTGGGGAGCTGGAGCTGCCACTGCGGCAGGAGCTGGAGCTGGAGCTGGAGCTCCGGGTACAACAATACCCAGCCCTGCTAGATATGCGCCAAAACCCATCTCCACCAGCATCTGAAAGAGTCTCGGTGTAGCCCTTTCGCATGGCTGTACACCATGCTCCCTTCCCCTGGAAACATGTTGCTTCAAAGAGGTGATTCCGCTCGTGGACGCCCAACCGCAGGCTAGGCAGCGAAATTGCGTCTTCTTGTGTCTTATAATTGGGTTTCCAAACCTATCTGTCACTGGCTTGGTAAGATTCCATAGTTGTTGGATTCTTCGGCCAACCATCATGTTGTACCTAAAAAGTAAAAAACAGAATGGCTGTAAACAAGATGCAAGTATGTGTTAATAAAAATGATTTGAGATTGCTATAAAATACACTTTGTGGGCACTGTCCCACAACACAAGTATGAGGTGCTAAACGCGCCGATTCTTTTTTTTCTCGAATACGTAAAATATTTGCGCATCTTTGTATATAAGAGAAGACTTTTTACATCCGCGCATTGGCGCCGTCGCCGCACGTTTTCCGGAGTTATGATATTACATTATCGTCACTCCCAACCTTTCATTCTAAGCGGATTACTCACGTATTAGACAACCTAGATTGCGCTGCGTGCGGCATGGATCCGTGGATCGGTGGTAGCGCTCATGCGTGGCGCCGTGCCGCCGCGGGGCTACTAAGGGCGTGCGATGTCGGGAAGAGCTCCCATAACGACTTCGATCCGCCTCCCGCGGTCGTCGCCCGAACATGGCATCGTACTCGGCAGCCTCCGCTGTCGTTTTCCCTTGAAGTCGCCGGCCGCCGCAAGATGTGGGCTTCCTCGCTTGGCGGCCGGGGCGTTCGCGGCGGCCGCGCCGCAATCCTCGCGCTCTTGAGGGGCAGCCCCGGCGCGGGGGTGTTGCGGGCGTGCGCATGGCGAGGGAGCGGCGACCTTCTTGAGCACCCCGTGGCGAACCCCTCGATCGCGTCCCGTTGATCGCCGTATCGTGCCGCCATCACACGCGGCGTCCCGGCCCAACCCGACATCCTTGTGCGCGAGCCTTTGGAAAGCCCGGTGGCGGCGAGCAAAGACTGCCGTCATCGTCCCCGCGTGCCTCGCTCCCCGGGTGGCGATCGCCGCCAACACGGGGGATCTTGACCGCTTGCCGTGTGGTGCAACCTGTCCTCGCGCCTGGGCGGGCTCGATGCCGGCGGCCACGTGGCGGTCGCCCGCCGGAGCCGGCGTGCGGCGAGATGACATCTACCATGGTCGCGCCCCGTCGCGGTGTTCGGGCCTTGCTCGTCGATCGCGGCGACGTCCACGGTTGGGGCCTCCGAACGTACTACACCTCCGTTGTTCTCGCTCTATCACCCCCTAGCTGGTGCTCCTCCGGCCTTCGGTGGTGGGGATGAGGGTCCCGAAGCTCTCTCCCCGGTGGCCCCGAGGTCCGCAACGGGCCCTCTAGGACCGCGTCCGTCCGGCAAGCCGGCTGCGGGTCCGCGCCGAGCCACCGGTGTCGTCGACTCTAGGGACGACGTCGTCGACGGCGACCGTGGGGACATCCTTCCGGGAATGACCGGGGCTTGACGCCAAGCGATGGCAATGGGCCTTCGAGGATGACGGTCCAAGCCACATCCCTCCGGGTGGCCAATGGATCCGCCCGAGGTGTGGCACGATCGAGCTCCGGCCTTAGGGCGCGAGCAACCCGCGGGCCGCCAAACCATGGAAGCCCCCGCTTCCTCGCCCTTCGGCGTCCGCGCTGCTTGAGCGGAGACCGCGGGCATGACCGGTGTGTGTGTGGGGGCACGGGCTCAACCGCACCTCCGGGGATCTGCAGCCCCACGTAAGCGCCGCCCCGATCATCACACCATCGCCGCGATGTTGCCGAACGCTCTCTTTGCCACATCGTTGACGCTACCGCCTCTTGCAACCTCTTGAACGGAGGCATCGCCAAGGTAGGTTGCGGTAGCGACTCAATGCCCCACCGCTGCACTTGAAGCGGCGGTCGTCGCCGTGTGCGGGGAACATCCGCGGCCCACTATGCCCCCCGGTCGGCACCCCATGGCGCTGTCACCGCCCTTGGTCCGCAACGTTTGGGTAGGGCGCCGGGAGCACGCTGGCCGCCACCCATCGGCGTCGGGCGATCGCCCGGCCGCGTCGGCCCTGCCGCGGTGGACGGGGGGCGCCCGCTCGACCGGCCGCCAAACTCATGCGCACGCCGGGTCGGCCGGAGCGCCGTCGTGCGGGGCACGACCCTCCACGGTCGGCGGTATGCGCTCCACTAGCCGGGGGCGAGGTCGACGCATTGCCTCCGTCTTCGTCGGAGACCACGCCGCCAGCGAGCTGCCCCACCACGACCGGGGCCAGCCTACGGACGCACCTGAGGCGCCGCAGCCGGCATTATTGCCCGACGGGCAGCAGCCAAGTAAGACTGCTCCTCACCGGATGCGTTGTCGTCCTCGTCCGCCCACCGCCGATGCTTTGAGCGCCCCTACGTGTAGCTCCAAAGATGGAAAGACGCCGCGATCGGGAGACAGGGACGAAGGCGAGCTCGGTATGGGGGGCGGACGGGTTGACGAGGAAGGCGTCGAGGCCGGAGGCACTCCAACCCACCTCCACATCATCGCCATCGTCCTCCGAGATGTCCTCCATGACGAGCAGGGAGGAAACGGTCTCGGCTTGCCCGGCCACTAGAGAGGTGCGGCGACGGCGCTGGCTCCAGGAGCTAGGACATGACGCCTGCACGACGCCCGATCTCCGTCGTTGGTGGCCGGGGCGAGGCGAGGCAGATCTCAGCCGGAATCTCTTGCCGCGGGGACTTCGGATCTGGTGCTGTTGTGGGGAGGCAGCCTACAGGCGGTGAAGGACAGCCGGTGGCAGGGTGGCGGCGGCGCCCCCGCGGCCTATCCTTATACATTCTAATGTCATCGAACTTTCCCACTTCTCCTAATGCAAAATGGGCACGAGCCCGGTTTTGAAAAAAAAAATGTAAGTACATAATAAAAAAGGATTAGAGATATACCCAATACTTGCTGGGAAATAGAGCCGGATGTAATCCAAAATTGTCTCCAATAGCTGCATCCGATCCCTGGGCCTGACATACAAAAACAAACACACAAATAATATTTGTTGTGTGAGTAGTAATAAACTATAGACACATTTTATGGAATAGAACCCACCTTGGATCCTCCCAACGTAGCTCCACCTCGAGCCGATCCACCTGAAGCCTCACGTAGTCTGAGAATGGCACGAAACGTCCAACGGCATCGCGCGTAGGTCTGATTGAGGTGCTGAAATAGTTGTTTGCGTTATCTCCTCCGTTCTGCCCGGTCACTTGGCCGCTGAGAGGATATGTGAGATGCAGGCGCATTTGCACCGCCAGCTCCCTTCTCACGGGTAGGAACAGTAGTGGATGACGCTCAGGTGGTTCCCTCATTGACCTAAGGAAATCACCGAGAAAGATATCCAAACGAGCCCATCCTCCCTCTGCAACGAGCTCTCGGCATCTCTGTTCATCGAAAGCTCGGCTGTTCTGATAAAAAACAAGCAGCTGTCAGTACATATATAGCTAAAACACACGGGCTTCTCAAAAATGTCTATCGAAAGAAAACAGAACGGGAAAAAATTGGGTGCTCCCCCTGCGCATGGGCGCTCCTGTGCTCTCCCCCGCGCGATGCCGTTGGGATGCCATCCTACGGTCACAAGATCGGGCCCGCGTTTCAACGAGGCTGGGCTCGATCTCCTTGCACGCGCACGAGGGCTCGATCCCCTTGCACGCGCACGAGCTCACGGCTCAGCTGTCAGCCGCCGATGGTTTCTAGATCGCCAGACCAACTCAGCGAGGTCAGAACCCGGGGAGCAGCCGCAGCTTCTTGCCGGCGTCGTCGAATCGCGGACAGGCAGACGGCGCACTCGAGCGCCACGCGCTCGGCATTCAGCACCAGCGCCCGTCGCGTACGTGACCACCGGCAGCGCCCATCATCCCACGGTGTCCAGCCCGCCCGCCTCGCGTCGGCGACGCGTCCTCCGGCATGGCCCTCATCCTAGACATGAATCTTTCTCCGGACCACGAACCCCTTGAGTTGCGCCAACGCACTGCTCTCCAACCTATCGCCGCGGCGATCGGCCGCGAAAAGGCGCCTTCGGGTGACGCGATGGGTCACCGATTCATCACACTCGAGCACATGTAGTCGCGATCCGTGCGGGCGACGGCGAGTTCAGCGGCCGCGGGCCCCGCACCTGCCAAAGAACCCGACGCCGATCACCTTGGACGCAGTGCCCGACCTTCTTGCACCACCGCCTCCGGCCTCCCCTTTCGAGCTTTGCCTTACTTGGACCCGTCCATGTCCAATGCACCAACACCTTCGGCCGTTGCTTGCGGCTGGTCGGCGTGTCAAGACCTCTGGCCCGCCGTCGTGTCAACCAAACTTGCGTTTACAACAACTACTCCTACGGGCGATCGCTAACCGTGATTCCGTAGCGGTTGACAAATGAAGTCGATCCCCGCATCCATCCATGTCCAACAATGACCAACACCTTCGTTCCTCCCGCTACTAGGAATGTGGTGATACATGACGGTATTAGTTTGTCATAGAGGCCCCGAAAACCGTCATAGTTAACTATCCATGATGGTCTAAGAATTGGTCACGTAATCAGCGCCATAATTCTTGATTCTTGAAAAAAAAAACGTCACGGATGCACCGAATCGGTGACGATCGCAAACGCCACAGGATAGCCGTTTGGTTGGTTTCGAAGCATCGTCGCGACTAAACTGAACGTCATGGACATGTGCCACATTAGCACTGCCATCTCAGCATAGTGAGGTGGAAGCTGACATGGTTTCGGCTAACATGTCGCTTGTGACATGTCGTGACGTGGCCCAACATGCCACATCAGATTTTTTTTCAAAATTATTTTTTGGGGTACCAAAATTTTGGATGGGCTGGGCCGACATGACAGATTGGGCCTACCTACTTTTGCACGGCCCATTTTCATTTTAAATTGTCCTCAGCCTAACAAGCACATATGATTGCAATATAATAATAACCAGAACACATGTTGCAGTAACTACAGATATTTACATCCATCCGCAAACTCACCACATCCAAAATGGAAAGAATCGAGTAGCAAAAATGAAAAATGTGAAGCAGAACTAAAATAACATTCCCTCCTGTTCTGCTTCGAGAAAAAAAATAAAAAGAGATGGAAAGGAAGAACGGAGAGGCAGCCTCAGCGCAGGTAGCATCAGGTTGGCATTGACAGTTATGCTGCCCTCATCGTCTACACACTGCAATTGTACATCAACGAGATAACAATTAATTAGTAACAAACATTAGTACAACTATCATTTGCTCTAGCATGTAAACATATTAATGTACTCAGGAGCAGAAAGGTTCCCTGATAAACAAAGCAAATAGGTTTCAGATAATATATTGTTCAGATAGCTTCACTGTATCTAAGAATGTTACTAGCAGCAGCAAAGCTATTGTGCTATGGAATAAGCAGAACTACAAATCTGCAAGTGGCACAGTTCCTTTAGATATAAAGTGAAGGTTACTGCATCAAGATCACAAACTATTTGTTCACAATAAGCAGGTGTTGAGGTACAGTAGAAATACATCATTTTTTCCAACCTAACAAGTTCTAAAATAGGATTTTTGTTGACAAATCCAATTAGTGCATAGTCAAGTTATGATGATATAATCCATAATTTAGAAATAAGCATAAAAATTAACCCAGAAAGGACAAAGAGAAAGGTTATCAAGAAACATGCCTATCAATACTTTGAAACACATTGATCAATGCATTGTTCTCACCCATATTGAGCTCAGCTTCTTTATACCTGAAATAAAATGAACCAACAGAAAAAACATAGTTCAATCTATGCACCAGGGATGCTAAGCTCAGACACTGAACTTTTCTTGGAGACACTTCAGAAGATAGTCACATAAAGCTTCATTTCTGTCAATAAAATTAAAATTTTTATGGCTTGCAAGCATCCAGATTTGAGGCCAAACTCACTACTACAAAAGTCAACATTAGGGGCGGTTTTAGATGGACATTAGGGGCGGTGAATGACAAGATCAAAATTATCAAGCATATGCCAAGTTATAGCCTTAGGTGAATGA
This sequence comes from Hyparrhenia diplandra, assembly GCA_015847255.1. NCBI lineage: Eukaryota > Viridiplantae > Streptophyta > Magnoliopsida > Poales > Poaceae > Hyparrhenia > Hyparrhenia diplandra. Next base: position 19,800 of record JADLZK010004492.1, on the reverse strand, counting down.
CAAGATCAATAAATGCTGAAAGTATGTGGAGAGGCTGTGGACATTACATTATAACTGAAGTGCCTGCTCCCATTGTTTCAGAAATCAGCTGCTTTGTCAATATTGATATCCAGCTGATACCTACAAAATGAGAAAAACAAAATAACCAATTGTCACCTCTATGATTATACAAATAAGAAAATCAAAAGTACCAATTGCCCATCTTCAGGCCTAGCAATGTAAATCAAAGAAGAGTGTCTGCAGCTACCATCTTCCTTTGGTTCAAACAAATCTTAAACTAATATGCATATAAAGATAGCTAGAAAGTTATTGGTAACAAAATTACTGGTAACAAAAGCTCTCAGCTGCAGTCTGCAGCAATCTTCCCCTTACCCATCTTTAGATCATTACTCTAAGATGCAATGCTGCAAAACTGCAGTACATGGATGGCAAGGAAAAACAATATTCAATCTACAAGCTTGTACATGGAAGTAAATTACGCATCTGACCACTAAAAAAGTTCAATCTAATGTACTGGTTAGCCTCCCCAAACTGCTATTCAGTCAGTACACTGTACATGAATAGGATCTGACCAAAATCAGCTTAACCCATAATGAATCCGTGGATGCACACCTGAGATAATGAATCCGCGAACACCTGAGTGGAGGATGCCTCCTGGCCCCAGCGCTACGGCCCTCGACGTGGACCTGGCCCTCGCCAGCTGGGTCGTCGCTTCTGTCTCCGTGGTGTACGAGTAGTAGGACGCCGCCGACGACTAGCGCAGCATCATGAGCGACCTCTGCCGCGCCAGCGCCGCCATGCTGTCGCAGCGCGAGCTCGGGTAGCTCACCTTGGCGCCCGGCTGCTGGTGGTCCACGCCGTAGAGGTTGACATCGCGGATGTAGTACTGGAGGCGCTCCACCAGGCTGGCCGCGAAGTCCCTCGCCTCCTCCAGCGGGTCCCGGTAGCCGTAGCGCGCGACGCACCTGCTGGATCTGGAAGGGAGACGACACCGGTTAGATCTGGGTGGAGGAAGGGGTGCCGGTGAGGAGCAGATGAAGGCGGCCAGCGGCCGGACAAGGGCGGGCGGTGGCAGAGGGCGCCGCTTTTATTTTCCTCTTCGATGCGGATGGAGCGGGCGGCGGCGCCTTGCCGGATTTAGATCAGCTGACTTCACCGTAAACGACGTGTGGCTGCAGTCACGAAGATCAAACCGTTCGTTTGTATCCAACGGTGCTGACTCTCCTACTCCACCTAGCAGACCACGCAGCTTCTGTAGCCCATCGACAGCCCACCAGAGCACACGCATTGTCCATACTTCGTTCCCATCGAGTCCGTTCCCCACCGCCGGAACAGGCGCCGCGCCGCCGCCCGCCCGTCGCCGGAGCACCAGCCGCCGCGACGGTGCCCCGCCCCGCGTGCCCCCTGCGCCGGTACCCCCGAGCCGCGCCGGAGTTCCTGCACCAGCCGGTGCCCCTTCCCCGTGCCGGTGCTTTGCCCGCGTCGAGGCTCACTGCACCATGCCGGTGCCCCTGCCTCGCTTCTTTGAATTGAAGGGTGCCGATGTCTGCACTGAACACTGATTCCTGCGCTGAACAACGACTTGTTGAGCCGATGCTTCCTAGCTGTATATGACATCGGATCCGAGCACTAAAAGAATTGAACAATCACCACTGATCACGTCTATCGTACTTTTTGAAGTTGAACTGAATCAGAAGCGGACAACAGTTGAATGTCCATGCAAGAACCAGAGGCGGAGCCCGGGACGTGGGGGTCGTCGACATTGACGGCGACGTTCTTCCTTAATTAGCAGGTTGAGCCAGTCGGGGAGGACCACATGGACGCCCAGCAGGGCGGCGGCGCACCGCACCAGGCCGCACCCAGACGGGACCGAGTTCCACCGCGCGCGCGCCGCGGAGGAGCAGCCACAGGGGAGTCGACGACGTGCTAGAGGAACTTGGCGAGTACGACGCCGCTGTCCCAGACGACCGCCCCCCGGGACAGGCGCTGCCTGCGTCAAGCTAGAAGGGCGTGCGCGTTGTTGCGGTGCGCCTCGGGTCGCCCCCAGGCCCCACAGAAGCATTGTCTCCCACGCCGTGCTCTCCACCGGCCGCACCGCGCCGCCGTATGCGCCCATCTCCATGACTCGGCGGCGGCGGCGGCGCTCTGTGCTCTCTGTCCAGAGACTGGAGAAACGTGAGTATTGGGCCGATCTAGGCCAGCCGTGGGTTCGTCCTAAGGCCCAGCGTGAATGGGCTCCTCCTCCTCTCCCGTTGGATGCAAACGAACGGCTTGATTTTCGTGACTGCAGCCACACGTCGTTGTGGTGAAGTCAGCCGATCTAAATCCCGCGTTGCCTTGTGCCTGTGCAGTGAGAGGCGTGAGGGTGCGAGTAGTGGAGTGGAGAGGTGCACAGGCAGGGTGAGTGCGCGAGGGAGGTAGAGTGCTAGGGTTTCGGTGTGTGTATTTATTCAAGGTCGAGTGTATCTTGATCGTCGATTTCGATCCAACGTTCAGGATTAGCTGGGCCTTTCATTTTTGGGCTGTGGTGGGCCGAAATATGATTAGGGTTTATGTCTAATATATATTGTCCTAAGTTTTATTTTAAATTTTAAATATATTATAGAAATGAAATTAGTCATATTATTTAGGTAAATGACCATAAAAACAATTTGATGTGCTTCATGGTCGCGAAATTATTGTGTTTTCAAAGTGTAATTCACCATATTTGCTCGCAAAAAGCGACACGCACAAAAATACGGTAATTTCAAAATGACTAAAAACCTAGGATTTTATGTGGGGCCATATTTTGGGTGTAAATAACCACAAAAAAATTTGAGGAAGTTTGGACATAGGCGAAAGCGTATGTGTTTCATAGTGGTATACCGTAAAAGAAATTGGAACAGGGGCTAGCACTGCTCAGAGATCGAGCACGCACGACATCGCCGCCCCCCGAGCACCGGTCCAGGAGAAAGGACGAGCTTGAGGAGACCAAAGAAGTGGGGCCTCGGCGTAAGCCTCTGGATCCGGGCGCAGCCGCAGACGGGGCGCCGCCTCCTAGCCGAGTCGCGGTTGTTGTGCTCGCGGATCGGGGCGTTGCTGGGGGGTCGCCGTCGGTAGGGGCGGAGCGGAGCCGACAGAGCGCCGCGGCCTTCTCCCCCGGGACTCCCGACGACGCAGGCCCGAGGCGGGCGGCGACGTAACAAAGAGGAGGGAGTGAGGAACGACGGAGTGAATTTTGCCTAGGGTTTCACTGGGAAGTCTTCTTTTATACTTAGTGGGGTGCAATGAGATCCATTTGATCTTGAATCAATGGTCGAAAAAGTTTGGGCTAAGCCCAAGAATGAGATCAATTTCGAGGTTTAGGCCCACTCTTTGCCCCGCTTTTATTACTTATATTATAATTGTCCCTAAAAAAAACTTATATTATAATTTATATTAAAGTTATGTTTATTCTTTTGGGATAGTAAATTATTTCAAATGGAAAAAATGTCAATAACAAAATTGCATAACGCATTGAGATCTATCATCTTTTTATTTTGGCCATTTTGCATTTGAGAAAGTGTCGATGAACATTGTTAACTAATGGACACATCTCTCATATGGTTTATGAAACTATGTGTGAGATGTGTCGAGTTTTGAACTAACTTTCCAAACACTTTCTCCGATGAAAAAATGATATATATAACAATTGTAGATCTTAATGAGTTGATCAAACTTGGTATTCATGACTTTTCTAGTTGAGACCATCTAGGGTTTCAAAAACGGTTTGGAGTCATCAAAATTTGAAAACACAAAATTTAACTTGGTCGATCTTTGTTAAATGAAAAGTTGACCAAAATAACAAATTTAGATCATGACGAGTTCAACAAAATTGGTATTCATGACTTTTCTATTTAAAAACTGTTTAGAATCTCAAATACTAGTTAGAAGGTTGCATGTTTTTGAAATTCAAACTTTGACTTGGTGGGCTGATGGGCTGATGTATGTTATTGGGCTCTCAGCGTAGAGATGGGCTTTGGCCCAGAAATTGAGAGGGGGGAGGGAGGTGAATGCTGGGCCGCCCGGAGAAGAAGTGGAGGTGAATCTCGCATAGAGATGGGCTTTGTGCTTGTAAATTTTGAAACTTTCTTTGGAAATAGAGCTTTGGAACTCTATTTTAGATAAAATTTTAAATACTTTCTTTTATAAATAGAGGCAGACCGATGACGTACATATTTGTATATAAAAGGTAAATGTGTGACACATAACACAAAATGTTATCTAGCCTATTGGTGAGGTTGTGACTTTTCCTGTTAAAGGGCACCGGATCGAGAACCTTTGTAGCCTCTTTTTTTTAGTTTTTTATCTTTTTGTTTTTTGTCTTGTTTCAGATTATTATTTTTACATTGCAAAGTAAGTTCAAATGAAACAAATCATAAAAAAAGGTTATAAAATACATCGATATTTACAATCATTTTATTAGACGAGTTTGTTTGAACAATTAAAAAAATTAAATTTCAAGTTATGAGATTTTCAAGAAAAGGACATGTCACCATGACTTCCACGTCACTAGGGGACTCACCATCCATGTCACCATATACTCCTCCTGTGATGTTTATTCTAAAAGCGTCATAGATAAGTATGGAGGCGACAAATGGTTGAAGTCGTCATAGAGTTAGCACCTAATTTTCAAACCGTCATAAGGCCGTCATAGATTTAGTATGCGATGACATATTCGAAAACCGCTCACCGTGAAACCGTCATGTATCAACACATTTCTAGTAGTCCCCGTCGTCGTGTTGGCTCGGGCCGCTGCGGCAGGCGGAGGAAGGCCGAGAGCAAGCCGAGAGCACAAAAGCGCCGGCGATGAGACCGGTGAAGAGTGAGGTGGTGACGGCAAAACCTAGCCGTGAGCTCGCGAAGTGCAAAGCAGATCCAGCCGAGTCTCTTTGGAAACGCTGGCCCAATCTCGTCGCGAGAGGGATGGCATCCCAATGGCATCGCTGGGGGAGAACACGGAGCACCCATGCGCCGGGAGCACCCAAAACATCGGGAGAAGAGAACACGGGAGCGTGCAAGGAGATCGGGCCTTACACCGGTGCAAAGAGCCACCACCTCAGCGCCTCCACTTCATCGCCTCCACCGCCAGGCCGCCGGCCGCCGCCGCCGCGTCCTCTCCCTTGAACGCCGTTGCCGCGTCCCATCCCTTGAACGACGCCGCCGCGTCCCCATCCCTTGGCCGCCGACGCCGCCGCGTCCCATGCCGCGACGCTGCCGCGTCCTCTCCCTTCACCGACGCCGCCACGTCCCATCCCTTGGCCGCGCCCGCCCCTCCCTCCTCCCTCCCCCTCAGATTCCTCTCCGGGAGGGTTCATGCTCCCGACTCCCGAGGGACGTACGCTTTGGCTCGTGGAAGCAAAAGGAAGTTCTCTCCAAGACAAGACAAGAACTGGCTAGCCTACGCACAACGATCGTTTGAAATGAATGGCACATTGCACGCACACGTTGGGCCTTGCGAAAATCCAAATTTGTGAAACCAAGAGGCAAACAGAAAAGGTAGGCATCTTTACCTGGCAGACGTACGTACAGAACACAAGAGGAGGCCTGACCACTTCTTCTGCGCCGCACGCAGTTTTACCAAAACTTTCAGCTCAAAAGCAGTAGTGGGGGTACGGTAAAACAATCTTTCTACTAGGCAGTTTTCATGCGCGGCGTGCCACGACACCAGCAAATAAAAAGGAACACGGTCGATCATCTAGTAGTAATAACTTGGGAGAAGTCCCGTTTAAACCTGTTGCAAGTTTTCATACAGCTCCATCAACATGCAATAAAAAAGGAGCTCGGCTACCCTATAGTAGTACTACAGACGACCCAACTCCAGCTGGAGTAGCAGGCACCCACACCAACACCAACACCAGGCCGTTGCAAGGCAGAGTGCATGACGTGGCGACTCGCAGTCGCATCATACAGTCTGCACAAGCTAGGCGATCCTTTTGATGCTACTCCAAAGTCACATCAGAACTAGCTAAGGTAGTACTATGGACTAGAACTCTTGCATTTTACTGTACTTACGAGTTGAGCTCCTCGCTCCTACTACTACATACTGTAGGTAAAATTTTATCTGCACCAAGGAATGCACAAATAACTTACATACTGTAGTGCATAGGTTGAGCTCCTCGCTCCTCTTTGGGCAATAGTATCACCACCAAACCCTAGCTAACCCTAAAATGGAAGCAGGAACATGGTTGCATGCGATATGAAGGATATGGGCGGCCTAGGCCTCAAGTAACTGGCGATTCAGAACGCCTGTCTGCTGCTGAAAATGACACGCAAATTGCACTTCTTCTCCTCCTCTTTGGGCACAATGGGTCAATCAATAAATGCAAATTGCATCACTGACACGAAACAAACCACTGGAACACGAGATCTGGCACGATGACTGGAGCGGACAAGCTGTTTTGCAGAGAGGTTCCCGGAGATGCTGAGCCACTGCAACAACCGAGAAATCATCACTGTCAAAGCAAAAGTTTCTGATGGATAATTATGCTTGATCATGCTGAGCCACTGCAACAACGGAGATGCTGAGCCACTGCAACAACGGAGATGCAGATCATGCTTGAGGGATGTGACACCTTACATCGCATGTCATAGGACAAGACCGATCATACCGGAGCGCAGCGTACTATGCATGCACAATAATGTTCGACGCACGCAAGGCTCAAATTCCCTACAGCTTGTACAGGATCGGATCGGAGGCAGTTCAAATCTAATCGCAGCGTGACAGACGGATGGGTTGCTGGAGAGAGAGACTGGCACACGCAACGCAGAAGCCCAGCAGCCAAGAAGCTAGTACCGCATGCAACCGTTTTTGTCTTCTTTCCCACCCCGAACAAACTGCGGCAATCTCTCGTTTGACCGCTAGCTGCTTTCTCTCCGCAAGCCGACACCATGTAGAGGCAGGCCACTGGCTTTATCGCATGGATCCGTGCCGGCAGCGGGCAACTGACCGACCGAGCTGCACAGGAGAGCTCCCTCACACCTTTCTTTTTTGGTGTTCAGCTTTATCCGCCCACAGGCCACAATTTTTACTACTATGTTTGATCGTTGCGTGCACATTGCCTTCGGCGGCCACAACGGTTTGGATGTTGTTTGTTTCATGTCTAAGGACTCCTTTGGAGCATACGGTAAAGAAAGGATAGGAATAGGAAAGGCTATGAATTTTGTAGGATTGCAATTTCAAAACATAGGATTGGAAACTATAGGAAAATTGCATGAGCATGTGTTTGGATGGGCATAGGAAATTCAAAGGATTGGAAACACAGGAATGCAATATAGGAAAGCTGAAAATAGAATTGATTTCTTAATCAACCTAATTATCCTATTCCACTCCCTCGATTTTAGACATAAGTTGCTCCCATAAAATCATTGTTTCCCTAGTTCCTTGTGCATAGGAAATTTTCCATGAGGTCTAGGTGGATTGTTTGTTTACTTTTCCTATGGAATTGGAGGGAAACGAAAGTTTCCTGTGGAATTCATGTGGCCATTTTCTACCATCCAAAGACTAGGATAGGAATAATTCCTGTGGAATCCCAATCCTATATTTTTCCTTTGTTTCACCTCCCTTCCAAAGGACCCCTAAGTTGTCACACACTATTCTTCAATTGATTTGTACTCCGTATGCTTGTTCCCGCCACAAGTGATATGGTCATTGCTTACGCCATATAGTTTGTGGAAGCCACAACTCGGTAGTTGGCATCGAGTGTGAACCAAACAGCCCCCTAATCCATCACTCCCCTTAAAGTTTTTGTTTTTTTTTTTTTGAGTACTGTGTTTGATCTTTTCATTTTATTTAAATTATTTTAATAAATTATAATTAAAAATCTTCAATAATAAAATAAATCATAACAAAACAAAAAATATTTATACAAAAATTAAATAAGATGAATGATCCAATAAAACATGTAGTCTAACGTATCTGTGGAATGAAGGGAGCATGACGATCGTGAGACCTCCCGGTACTGATATAGTGTTTTTGCACCAGTCCCCTTCCAAATTTTTAGATCTTTTACGGTTTTAGTTCACAGAGACAATGTAGTTTCCATCCCAAACCTTTTTCACGTATTCTTTCGAATGTTTGGGTACATGCCCGATTATTAATATATAATAAAAAAACAATTAATTATAAATTATAAAGTTTGCGATAAATTTATGAAATATTTTTTGGAGCCTAATTAGTTCATGATTAGACAATATTGGGCTACAGTAATCATTTGCTAATGAAATATTAATTAGGCTTAAAATTTTTGTCTAGCCAGCTCCTATAGTGTGACGGGCGGTGTGTACAAGACACGGAACTGATTCACCGCCATATGACTGACCGGCAATTACTAGCGATTCCTACTTCATGTAGGCGAAGTTGCAGCCTACAATCTAAACTGAGGATAGGTTTTTGGAGTTAATCATTTCCAAATAAGTTAGGTAATTAGGATGTTTTAATAAAGATCCAAAAGCCCGCCCAACATTTCATGCAACATCCGACGTAACATCCCAAATTTTTAACGCGTCATTAAACAACCACTCAGTCTCTATATACTCCCTCCATATTGAAAAGGAAGTCGTTTTGGAAAAGGCTTCGGTCAAACATTGGGAACATAAATGATTAATAACTTTTAAGTCGTTGAGTTTTGAAATGTGAAAATCATATCAATAGATTTGTCTTGAAAAATACTTTCATAAAAGTATACATATATAATTTTTAATAAATATTTTGATAGAAAAAGAGAAGTCAAAGTTGCACTTTGGAGACCGTGTCGATGTCCTAAACGATTTCCTTTTCAATATGGAGGGAGTACAGATTAAAGTAATGAATCCGCTGGAAATTATTCCTAGTGGTCAATCTCCAGGAAGCGAGCCCTTAACTGTATAAATCTAAAAATTAATGACTCATGCTACCTTTTGATAAATGAAATTATTAATAAGAGGTGGGAAAACAATATTTGTGATTCAGGTTACAATGTTTAGCCTCATCACTATTTATGTGTGTGCTTTCAGAATAATCTCAGGTCTTGGAAAATAACTTTATTGTTGATTGTTGGTAACTTATACTGTGTAGTGTAATGATCAATCTTGCTTTTATAAAGTTCGTTTAATTGGGCATGCATCACCGTTGTTATTTCAATCAAATTGAGAAGATCGCCTTTTTTCAGCTTGCTATGTTGTGCAATCTGTCGCCAGCACGTGACTACGACGTGAGACCACACGCGGCGGCAAATAGCTACTGTAACGATCAAGGAACTGAGGTGCCGTGCGGCATCGCCCTGGCTGCGGCCCTGGCTGCAGCGGCCAGCGGCGGAGGTTCGTGTCCCGGGTCCCGGTCCCCTGCGGCTTCCGTCCGGCTGCCATCAACTGCTGTGATGTTCAGCAGCAGCAGGAGGCCAGCCGGTGCCGGAGAACGACGCCGAATCCGATGATGCGCTCCTGCCTCCAATGTGGCTGTGCCATCTCCCACACCTACTATTCTCTCTCTTCTCTTGCCTGGGACAAAAAGTAGGAGGAGGAATACTCCTGTAGTAGTCTCAAAACTCCATAGCAGCTGTAGTCCTAGCCCTGCTGGCGTGTTCGAAGTTAAAAGGTCTTTTTTTTTACGGAGTACTACTCCCATGAAGTTCGCCGTTTTTTACTTTTTTGAATTTCATGTTTGACCATCTGTCTTATTCAAAATATTTATGCAAATTATAAAATAAATTAATCAATATTTAAGTATCTTCATTGATAAAATAAGTCGTAACAAAATAAATTATATTTGTGCAAAAATTTGAATAAAACGAAGATCGAATAAGATGGTACGAAATCCGGGGTACAAACTCACTGGGACGGAGAGAAAGTACCTCCAAAGTTAAAAGAGATACTCTCTGAAAAGAATGAGAATGAAAACAAATACATCGACTAGACAGATGTGTCCGAACTTGAGCAAAACTTCTCCCCACCGGTACTGTAAGATACAGTATATCTCCCTTTCATGGATACAGTACTGTAATCCCGACTTGAGCTATCATAGATATAGTACTGCACCATGAACGAGCTTACTCCCTCGAAAGTGTCGTTTTTGACTTTTGGGTACCGAGTTTGGCTATTCATCTCTTTAAAAAAAAATTGTAAATTAAATTAAATTAATAATTATTAAAGTATCTCTAATAACAAAATAACAAAATAAATAATATTTATACAAAAGATTTGAATAAGACAGTAATCAAATAAAATGGTACGGAAACCAAAGTGACACGTTCAAACGTTCAAAGGGGTGGAGAGAGTATATTATTTCAGAGTTTACAGAGATATATATGTCGGGATTGGAGCACCGACATGAACAAAACATCTCTCCCTGCACAGTTCAAACTTCGTTCTCTCCCTGCACAGTTCAAACTGACTCAGCTACGAATTCGATCAGCAACATGTGACAGATCTGTCCAGTTGATGCGCACGCATTGTTTGCTCCTTGACGCTGCAGATCAGATCATATCAGAGCGGGGTGCCTGTCGTCGAGCAAAACGCATATCCTCCCCACCCCGGATCCGGCTCGCTCGACTTGGAGCGTAGTGAAAGGCAGAAAGAGAAATGGCTTTGATAGAGAGCTACATGTTTAGCTTCAGTTTTTAATCCAGATGGTTACGATGGGTTAGCAAATGACAGCCGACCAGAAATATCAAACAATTACAAGGAAATACGACGGTTAATACCCTAGAACACAACCACAATGATTTTGTCTTACTACAGTGATTTGCAAAATAAGTTACTTAATACATGGTAAATTAAGGTTCAAAGGTTCGATAGCTGAGAAGCACGAAGAGCAACACCAAAAGCCATAGCTTATTCAGACGACGCCATCACTCGAACGCTACACCAACCCATTGACTGCGCGCTCCTCAACTGCAAGAAAAGCATGCAATTCTAGGCTATTCACATTGTAAGTTCGATGCCTCTTTCAGCCATTCCCCGTATGAGCTGAGACTCCCGAAACCTCCAGAGCATCATGGCTGCCAAATAAACAAAACAAAAAAAAACTTAGGGCAAAATAGCTTGATGGCAACATTTGTAGTAGGCTGCCAGAGTTAGTAACACATTTAATAAAATTTCAGGGATTAAAAGAAACAAGCAATGTCTTCACCCTTCTAACCCCCAATGGAATTAATCAAAACTGCAATGATGCGGGGCAAAATAACTTGATGGCCACATTTACAGTAGGCTGCCACAGTTACTAACACATTTAATAAACAATAATAATTTCTGGGAATCAAAGGAACAAGCAAGGTCTTCCCCTCCTAACCCCCATTGGAATTAATCAGAACTGCAATGATGCGGCTAATTTGGACTATAAGAAAGAGTAAATTACCTTGCTTGGTTGCACATTCTTGTCCTTGTTTGCTGAAGGGGTCTGGTATGGCTTCAACTGCCAGTAGTGCGGCTTCCAGTGGAAAAACTGCAGAGAAACAAAACTATCAGCTCAGAAAACTGCAGCTATGTTTTCACCTGCAGAAATCATGATATTTTAGCTTCTTTGCGTATAAGAAAGTGTAAATTACCTTCCTTGGTTGCATATTCTTGCCCTTGTTTTCTGAAGGGGTCTGCTATGGCTTGAACAGTCTGCGCAGCCTCCAGTGGAAAAACTGCAGAGAAACAAAACTATCAGCTATCAGAAACCGCAGCTTGTTTTCACCTACAGAAATCATAATCTTTTACCTTCTTTGGATAAATACTGAGAGGGCTGGCCCAGCTTGTACACCATTTGCCTACCAGCGTGCAAAGCTTTATCTGAAAATCATGTGAGCACTCCGGTCATCATGCAAATACAAAAACAATACAACATTCATGTAGATTTATGTACAAATGGAACTATGTTATGCAAGCTTGCAATCATGAAAGATCAAATCTAACTAGCATGGGTGTCACCAACTTCACTCTGAAGAGCATGCAAGTTTTCCAGTAATCACACATACATGAATTCCAAGAGGTTCTGCCAATCAATGGAACAGTGTAACAGATTTTGTGCTGTTCTATCTATGATGCAAGCTACGCATGGAAGAAACAATTAAATTATTACGCAAATGGGGCGTTTTATATGCTACCAAATCATCATAGTATCAATTACCGCAATAAATGTGCAAACACAGGTGCATCAAAGCAAGATACTCCCTCCGTTTCAAATTGTAGTTCACTTTAGCTTTTCTAGATACATTGATTTTGCTATGCACCTAGCTATACACTATGTCTAGATACATAGTAAAAGAAATGAATCTAGAAAAGCCAAAGTGAACTATAATTTGGAACGAGGGAGTAGAAAAGAGCATTACTCTCCAAAACAGGACATGGGGAAATATACACAGCATGGAAGACATGTCAAAGAACACAAATTAAAAGCACGAATAACTGGCAAAGTAGCTTCACATACCAAGTAATGAAATCAGAATCTCCCCATCAAGCCATTTTGATCCTGCTGTTGAAAATCTCATTCATTAATATGTTATGGATCAAGAGCTAAACATGTTCTTAAGATTCGTTTTGTGCTAAAAATGATGGGACCATGCATCTAGAGATATCCAGTAACAATTGTAATACCTGAATCAGCATGAGTTTCTGGCTGACTTGAAGCAGGCAGCCTGCACAAACGACAAACATGTCAGTGCAAATAAAGCGGGGAAAAAACAGCAAGAGTTTCAATTAATATCCCTGTTGTACCTCTTCTTCAGCTCAAGATAGAACTGGGCAACTTCTGTTGATTGTTTCCGGCCTAAGTTCTTCACTTGACGCCTTTGACGAAAGCTAGCAAGATTAGATCACATAGCCCGCAAGTCAGACGGTTAGTACTGGAAAGTGCAAGTGACACCAGGCTCGAACGAAGAAGAAGAACCTTGAGACCGTTTGATGTGTACCTGGGCCTACTAAAGGGCATTATGTCGTTCAGGTCGTGGTGGCCACGCGGGTAATGTATCCTGTCCTTGAGCTCGGGCGCCTTGTTGGCCATCTCCTCGACCATCTCTGCTGCCTTGTTCCTGACCAGTTGCCAATCCAGGGAGTTCCTGCAGCAGGAGTAACACCAGGAAGTAAGCATGCATGCGCCACATCGACGATGGACTGATCAGTCGAACAAATTAATTGCGTAGATACATGAGGCCTCGAATAGATGTGTAGGTACCTGAGGTGCTGTGCGCGCAGAAAGAGGACATCGGCAACGATGGTGGCGAAGAAGGGGTACTTGTCGAGCACAGGATCCCTGTAGATCCTTGTGAAGAAGTCGGAGACGCTGCCTGCCATCATGGTGTCGCCGTCCGCGAAGCCGCTGATAGCCATGAGGCATTCAAGGAAGCGGGAAAGATAATCGGCCTCCTTGCTCGAATGCGTGATGGGAGCGAAGGTGCGGACGTAGTCGAACGCCTGCCGCCACAGTCCTGCCTTGACCTTCCACATCAAATCCTCCGTGTGGAAGATCACAAGCATATGCTCTTTCACCCTGCGATGGTAATCGACAAGAGGAACAATTAATTGATCAAACGGCATGGGTGTATGAGGGGTCGTTCGGGCGAAGGAAAGAGGGTTTTCACGGGACATACACATTGTAGGTCACATGATCGCACCAGTACTCCCGGAAATAGGCGAGAAGGCGGCGGAGACGGAGGCGATCCGTGCAACGATAATCCAGGGAGGACAGCAGGTCGCGCTTGCGCTTGCCCTTGCCAGAGACCGCCACCGCAGCGCTGCCCTCGCCGGAGACCGCCTCCGCCGCGCGGCCGCCCTCGCCGGAGACCGGCGACGGCGGACCCTTGCCGGAGACCACCACCACACCGCCGCCCTCGCCGGAGAACGGTAAAGGCGGACCCTTGCCGGAGACCGCCACCGCACCGCCGTCCTCGCCGGAGAGCGCCTTGCCGGAGACAGCCTCCCCGCACGGCCGCTCTCGCCGGAGGCGGCCACCGCCGTTCGCTCGCCCTCGCCTGAGAAGGCCATCTCCGCTCGCTCACCTTCGCAGAAGACCTCCACCGCAGGACAGCCCTGGCCGTAGCTCGTCATCGCTCCCAGGAAGATGTTGTTTCCCGCAACTCAAATCTGCGTTTCGTGCGGGTGTTTGATGCGATGGAGGGACAGGTCTACATATATATCTGGGAAGAGCAATCAGGAAAGTGGGCGGGGGCTGGGGCTGGGGCTGGGGTGGAGAGCGATGGGGCGGGGGCTGGGGTGGGGAGCGATGGGGAGGGGAGGGGACGGGGCGGGGCGGCTGGGAGGAGGATTGGATCTGGAACGGGGAGCGAGCATCGGGGTCTCGGTTGGTCAGTGGCTCGTCCTTTTCACAACAAGCCAGTGGCTGGCTGGGGCGGGCTGGCTGGCTGGCTGGCTATAGTGCGGCCGACCGTGGGCGGAACCAAGCCAGTGGCTAGTTCTTTTCGGTGATGGCAAAATTGGCGGATATGATTGCAAGTGGTTTTTGCTCTGTGCAACAACAATCCCTCCATTCTTCTAAATTATATGTGTCTTTTACTTTTTTTCCTTTCATTTTGAAATGTATCTAGATATTACATCTAAATACCTAGAACAATAGTTTTACACACAAAAAAAAAAAAAAAAAAAAGAGCGCCATGTAATTTGAAGCGGAGCGAGTACATTTGATAAAAAAAAAAACATCATAACTAGTGTTAATATTAATATTTGGCTTAATCTCGGGTTGTGGCTGAACCCGGGACTAAAGGGTAGGGCTTAGTCCTGGTTTGTGTTGCAACCCGGTACTAAATCCATAGAAATATAAATTGGGCGCCGTCTTCTACCTCCAAATCTCGTCCGCGTGCCGACGCCATCTTCTACCTCTCTCCCCACTTCATCGCCCGTGCCGACGTCGCCGCCCCTCCGCACCGTCCACGCCCGTCAACCTTCGCGCCGTCCACGCCCTCGTCCCCTGCACACCGCCGCTGTTGCCCTACAACCCTCGTCCCCAGCGCCGTCCACGCCCTTGTCCTCCACGCCGTCCACGCCCTCCTCCTCCACGCTATCCACGCCCTCGTCCTCCAGCGCCGCCGCCCGTTGCCCTCCACGCTTGTTTCCCTCCACGCCGTCCATGTCGCCGCCCTTTGCATCGTTGGTAATACTAGCTAGAATGCCAAAAGTTTATTATTTCATTAGTAATAAATGTTGAAATGGCGAAAATGTGACTTTTTTGTTACAAATTAGTAGTATGTATCACAACTCTAAAACCAACATATATTTAGGAGCAGAGATGGCTGCAAACCTACCTACACCGGATGTGCTACCTAACTATGCATTGGAGTTGGGCTTCGAACCGCTTCGAACCAACATTGCCGAGGGGAAGGTGCGAGGCAACGGGCAAGGTGCGAGGCGAGATTGGATCTAGAACGGCCAGGTGGAACGCAACCTCTTACGCGCGGGCTATAGCTAACAGAACATCAGTATTCAATGGCGTTCAGCGTAGTTCACACGACGTAAGAGCTTGCCCCTGGGCCATTTGACCCTGTCATTGTCACTACACGTTAGGTACGAGTTTGATTACTGGCGTGTGCCAATGCCAGGTAGTCGAGAAGGCAGCCTGGTTGCCTAAAAAACGAGTTCTTTTGATGCACTAAGCACTACTCCCTCCATATTTACTCTCTTTAGAGGGGGCGGCCTCGACCAGGACACGTCGTGGTTTTTACCTTGGCCGCCTGATCGAGATCAGGAGGTGAGCGTTGCTGTCGTACGTGCCGTCCTTGCCAAATATATACCGGCTCCGACCCAACCCAACCCTAGCTTCTCTCATGCATCACCTCCCTCTCCCTCCTCCCTTCGTGGCCGGTGCGATGCCCAGGTGAAACCGCCCAAGGCGGCTAGCCGGGCGGGCGCTTAATGTACGTGCTTGGCTCTCTAGCTCGTCGACTCCAGGCGGGTGCGGGCGAGGGGCGCCAGGCGCGGGCGCCCTAGCGAGGCCTCCCCCAACGCGCAGCGGCACGGGTAACGCGAGGCGCCCCCCCCCGTGGCGCGTCCCAAAGACGCGGGGGCTCGGGCGTGAGCAAACGCAGGTGAAGGTTGCCTCCCACCCCGCTCCTCTCTTTCCTTCGCCGGTGCCCGGCGTCAATACGTGCTTGTTGCCTTGTTTTTGCTAGGTCGATCCGGCCTCCATGGATGGATCGGGTGCCTCCATGGTCGGATCGGTCCTCCCGTGCTTGTGGCCGCTGTCTTGTGTGAAGAGCCGCCAACGCGCCTTGTGGCCGAAGCTGCAGGGTGGCACACACAGGTCAGCCGAGGTGGGCTAGGCCATGGCAGTGCCCTCAAGCTGACCAATGTCGCCCAAACTTTGGAGCAATTTGTAAGTTTTTTTTTTTTTTTTTGCTCTTTCATTTTTATTGATTGGCCAGTGTTTTTATCTGTTCGTTATATGCTGACAACACCGACTTTCCTTCTTACGTACCTGCAGGTTTGCATTAAATCTGAGGTGTCTCATGCCAGCATGCACACCATCGACAGTTCCGTGCCCATCTGCCTATGCCTCCTTGAGAAAATGACTGAACTCATGCAGGTCAGTTCTTATACTACTTGCAAAGCCTTTCACTTATGTTCTAACACAAAGAAAATGGACTAATATAGATATAAATACGGATCCTACCTAATTTTTTTTCATTGTGCTGGCTTCATTTGATTATGAATTAAAAGTTTGATCTTTATGACAATGTAATGTATTGGAACAGTTGTGATATGCACGCCAAAAATTGGTCAATTTCTGGCAAAAAACAGGTTTGGTCAGTTTCAATAGATTTTTTTTTTTTTTTGGCCATTTGTATTAGTAGTAACGGTCATATGTATTAGTAATGGACAAGCATTTTTGCAATGTTGCATCTAAGAACATTCCAAGGCCATATTTTCTGAGCCATGGCAAACAAAGAGATTACTTTTCAGTTATCTAGGATTAAATGTGCCAAGTTTTGAAACAATTACAAATTACTGAGGTCTGCATTTTCATTTTGAGAAAATTACCTAAGCGTATAAGCAGGGAGTCTTCATGCTACAGTAATATGGCAGTATAACTGATGCTTTGCCCATTTCTACCACATAATACATCTAAAAAACTTTCCTAAAGCTACACCAAAACATGTCCACCACAGTCATAAAGTCTGAACATGTTAACTACTTTTGCAGAATGACCAGTTAACTATTTTGATTATGATTATACATGTGTCTATTTTAGTATGAGTTAGCTGATGCCTAGCTCTTGCCACACCAATATTGAAGATCGTCCGGTGAGTGTTCGGTCACTTGCACAATGAAATCCTCAGATCTCTGTCAAAAAAATCCTCAGATTTGCCTGTTGTTTAATTGATTAGAGCTAAACAATTAAGCAATGCCGCGTGGAACGTGTTGGGATGGCTCGTTGCTGGCGCAAGCCTCCAGGCCGGAAACTTGTGACCAGCCGACAAGGTGCTTTCAAAAAGGGCAATGCAGGTCAGCCGTTGATGATGCTACAGAAGTGGTTTTCAGTTTAGTGCTCCCTAGACCATGTTAGTTTGATTTAGCTGATTTGGTTGTTGCCACTTGCAATTTTGTTAGTATAACAATTAATTACGGAAGTATCTTCTCTTGGTAGAGATCCAAGAGATGGATGGTTGCGGGAACTCATTTGTAGTATGTGGTATGCATGAATGTATTTCGGATTATAATTATAATCATATACAATTGTGAGACAAAATCTATGAAAATAATCTCGTTGTTGTTGTTTTTAAGTGCATTTCTTAAGGAGACCGTGGCAATGCACGTGCACTATACTAGTAAAATATTGAAGGATGATAAAGATACAAAGAGCAATCTTTTTATTCAAATGACTTTTAAAATGAGAATTTAGAGAGTGACTCTATTTCTTTTTTTTTTAGCAACAAGAGTGACTCTAATTTGGTGCGGCAAAATTTGCCACCAGCATTTTTTTTAGAATTAATTCGTCACCAGCTGTGGTGCATTTTTATTTCATTAATTATGCAGCCCGCCAGCCCATATTCTCTTCATAGCCCACGAGATGACACAAGCTTTGCGCAGACCAAGAACGTCATCTCCTATGGGCTGAATTCACGGCTCTGCGTCCCTCAGACTGGTCACTCAAAAAAGGATCCACTGGGTTGTTCGTTACTGTTTAAAATGGGCTAAATTCATTGCAGGCTTATAGCACCAGCCCGCGCATCGCCGTTCGCTTTCCATAGGAATTTCTTCTGGCCTCCTGTGTGACCAGAGCCAGACCAGACCCTTAGAGCAGTATTATGGTGGGCGGTAAACCGACTAATATCTACGTGGATGGAAGAGAAACGAAGAGAGAGAACCGGATCAGCGTCTCGCCAAGCGCCCGCCCAAAGCCGGCGAAATGCATGCATGCGCTGCTGCGATTGGCTGAGATGTTTTTTGAGAGAACACAATTCGCTGAGCTTTGCTGCTGTGCATTGAAAAATAAGAGGCCGCCACCACCGTGTGATGATGTGGCGATTGTTGCAGCCAGTGGCGGGCGAGATTATAGTACTTGCTCTTAGGGTGTGTATGGTTGCAATGCTAGGTTAAGCCTGACTATCCCAACCTAGCAAGGCCAAGTCTAGCCCGGCCAAACCAAGCCAGGTAGGGTGTGTTTGGTTGCAATGCTTTTCTAAGCCTGGCCAGTGATAGAGTGTGTTTGGTTACATGTTTTGGCTCGAATACACTCACCCCTTCCCCGTTGTTGGTGAATTTACCTCCTATGAGACATTCTACCCGAACACCTGTATTGCATGGCACCGCAGACGGCGATCCGGCCGTGCGCCACCCGGACGCCCGGGCGCGCGACTTCTACAGCGAAGCTCCACGCGTGACGTCGTCGCCTCTCAAGGCGTCGGCGGGGCGTCAAGGTGGATGTGCGAGACATCACTCGAGACCCTCGGCGCCCGACCATGGCGGCCGCGTTTCTCTTACCCGCGCCCTACCACCGGCGCCGAGACCTCCGTGGCTCGAGCTTCCCCGACAACGGGTGCATCTGCGTGCATGTGCCACAACACCGACATGCTCGGCGCCCGGCCAGGACTGCTGAGTGCGCGCCTCCGATGACTTCACCACGTGCGACCCGGCGTCACACACGTCCACGTCGCCTCACGACACCGTCTTCCTCACGGCAAGTTCATGCAGCTCGGCGGGACATGTTCCACAGCCTGTACCGGCGGCCGGTACCGCAGGCGCCGCCAAAGCCATCGGCGACTTGTCCGGTCGTCGGTGACAAGCGGGGAACCACGACTTCGACTTGCCCAGGAGGCTCGTCCTCCTCGGCAACTGCCGTGCCACGGCGCAGCGGCCCCGGTGGCGCCGCAGCGCGTACCCTCTTCCGGCTGGCGACCGGCTCAGATGCAGGCGTCAGCGGTGCGGCGGTGTGGTCTAGCGTGTTCAGCGCCCGGGGCGGGTGGTGCGGTCGTTGGTGGGGCTGCGCGGCGGTGGGCCCGGCTCCCCACCTTGACGTGGTAGAGTCGCGGCTCCAGCGGCGGGCGTGGAAGGATGCGGCGTGGCGGCCCGAGCCGCGGCGGCGAGCCAGCCCGGCGAGGGCGTCGCGGTCGGCCAGGGAGGTGATGGAGCAGGCGTCGGCGGCCCAGGCTGTAGCCCGGCCAGGATGATCACCCAGCACTGCGGTTCATTTCCTGGCGTGCTATCCATACTGACCGCCGTTCTAGCTTTGCTAGGATGAGCCATTTTCTGGTAAATGCTCAAAGTGGCCAGTGTAACAGCGGCTCTGGCCCTGTCTGATAAGCGCTTTTATACTTGGCAGCCATGCTCCGCTTATTTTGCATTGGGGCGGGCTTGCAGGTATCATTTATAACG
>JADLZK010004491.1:0-50281 GCA_015847255.1 Hyparrhenia diplandra | reverse complement strand
AGCTCTATAAACAGAATAAGAAAACCGTTGCTTTGGTCCCAATCGACACCGAATGTCGTGGCAAACCGCGAACGGGAAATGGTGCTACAGAAGCACAGAACAGTAGGTAGGTTCGCCTTGCCCGTAGTTCGGTAGTTGCTTAACGACGGTGGCAAAGACAGCTATGCCAGGTGGAGTTGAGATGGCCTCTACCTCCGTGTTTCCACGTGACATGGACACTAATCTCCACCAATTTGGCTACACTGATACGGCGGCCCTGGCCGACCACCTGTGTTCGCTCGGCGCCGTCCAGCCCCAACCCAACTGCCCAAGCACCTGGGGCAACCATCACTGTCGGCGAACGTGTTACGGGAACAACACGTCCCGCGCCAATTCTTTGCCTCCACAGCTTCAGAGTTCAGATTTCTGCTCGTTTCAGCTTGCGCCTCCGTGTCCGTTGAGTTGTCCCGCACCCCGCCAGGCCTTTCGCCGCGACGTCTACGCGTCGTTGCCCCGCTTCCTTTCTTCCAAAGTCTTCTCGTCTTATCGGCTCGCGGGGATCCGCTGCCACCACCATCTCCGCATCCATATCTGTGCCCGTGGCGAGCGTCAGCCGCGTGTGCTTCGGTTCGAGCAACCGGCGCAGGTTCGCGGCAGCAGCCAGCCGACGGGCAGAAGATCTCCGCGTCCCTGAGCGACACAGCGAATCAACCGTCGCCTTCACCACTTCGCTCTCTCCGTATTAAAATCCCACCCCTCTCATTTCCAGTTCCCCACTTCCCTCCCTGGATTCGATCCCCTGAGAAGAGCAAGAGCAAGCTAGGCGCAACCGACCAGCTACAACGCAACCATGGCTTCCGCTTCCTCGAATGCCAAGCAGAGCCTCTACCCGGAGGTGAACCAGTCCCACCCTGACCTCAACACGCCCTTCTTCTCCGCGCCCACCACCTCCACCGGCGCCGGCGCCGCCACGGGCACCTCCCTCTACCCCACCGTCGACCCCAACGAGCTCGCCGAGAACCTCTTCCCGGAGACGGCCGAAGAGGACGCCGCGCCGCCGCCGCCCACCACAGAGGAGACCGTCGTCGCCGTCCCAGGCGCGCAGCTCCACCTCGTCGACCCCGACCGCAGCCTCGACCTCGGCGCTGGCACGCTCTCCATCGTGCGCCTCCGCCAGGGGACCACTCCGTCGCCGTCCTCGCGCGCCTGATCCCCGAGAAGACCCACCGACGCCGCGGCCTCTTCCGCCTGTTTAGCAGCGGGCGGTCGGACGGTGGCGCCGAGCAGGAGCCCGTCCAGTGGCCGCTCACCCGCGATGTCGCCGCGGTCAAGCTCGACCCCGCGCACTACTTCTTTTCGCTTCATGTCCCGCACACGGACCACCCGGAGGACAAGGATGACGCCGAGGATGCCGAGGCGGACGCGGAGGCGGCGCTGAGCTACGGCCTCACGGTCGTTGGGAAGGGGCAGGAGAAAGTATTGGAGGAGCTGGACAGGGTCCTCGAGGAGTACACCACCTTCTCGGTGAAGCAGGTTGAGGCGGCGGCGAAGGAGAAGTCGGAGGTCATGGACTCGAGGGCAGTAGCCGAGATCACTCCGGAGGAAGCTGTCGGGGATAAGAAGGAGGTCGTTGAGGAGAAGTCGGCGGCGTTCTGGACGACGATCGCGCCCAACGTCGACGATTACAGCTCGTCGGTGGCTAGGCTGATCGCGCGGGGCTCGGGGCAGCTTGTGAGGGGCATCATCTGGTGCGGCGACATCACGGCGGAGGGCCTGCGGCGTGGTGAAGATGTGGTGAAGAAGAGCGTGGGGCCCAGCGCGAAGCCGACGCAGGTGAAGCCCAGCACTCTCAGAAGGATGAAGAGGTAGGATGGTGAACAATCGTACTACTACTCGCATTTATCATGGCTACTCTAACTGTTAATTTCGTAATGGGTTGGTTGCTCCAAATATTAGATGACTCAGAAATAGGAAATCTATTTATTGCAAATTGGAATATTATCCAATTAATGTGAATGTTCCTGCTAGATTACAGTATTTTATACACTACTTATCATAGATTGGAGTTAATTTGCCATGCTAATCTTGTATGTCGTGGTAGCTCGTAGAATCAGTGACTTACAGATAGCTCTTGCATAGTAAATGTTTCTTAATTGGAACTCCCTTTGCACTTCACGTTTTTATAGATGTTTATTTATCAGAGCAGGGGATCTTTTGCTTGAGCAGCCATGTTTTTTTTCCTGAATGCAAATCAAATGTCCCATTAATGTAGATCATATCAATTATTCCTTCAGGGTGTTGCCATCCATCTTTATTAGTTGATTGATGCGAAATTGACCCTAAACTTAGCCATTCCCTGTTTTACGGTTGCTATCCAGTATGTATGTATTTATGTACATATATAATTGCATCATATTATGCGCATCTCTTGATAATGACTACAACCGATATTTTCCTGCCTGATGTAGTGATGTTACCTTATGATGGGAATGAAAAATGTTAGCAAATATTCGTGAGTGGGGGGCATCTATCTAGTGTCTAAATTACGCAGTTCTTCCGCATGTCCGCAGACTAGAGTGCTAGATTGCCAATCAGTTTAGCCAAGTATGCCACTTGTTATCAACCATTCGTAGTAGAAATTTTACAGCACCGACTGTTATTCATGTCCCTTTCAGTTGGTTGGCATCCATTGCTATTAAATTAATGTATGATAGTCAATTTGTGTCCCTCTTCCTGCTGCTTATGGTTTTCTGTCTTATTTCTTAGGGCTAGGAGGGTTACAAAGATGTCCAACAGAGTGGCAAACTCAATCCTGTCTGGTGTTCTGAAGGTCACTGGCTTTGTCACAAGCACCGTGTTGAACTCCAAACCAGCACAAAAGTTTTTCAAGTTAATGCCTGGCGAAGTTATTCTTGCCTCACTTGATGGATTTGGTATGTCTGCTTTACATTTCTTTAAGATTTGCTCGAGAAATATAGGTTCATTCGTGCTAGTTTATATATCCTTCTGGTGTGATTGAATCTATATGATAGATTTGTAAAACTAGATACAATTGACTTCATAATATGGCTTCAGATTCTACCCACTTCACAATGTTCAACTTTTGCAGCATGTCTGTGTTGCATGTTATGTATGATTGATTGATCGGTTGATTACCCCTTATTCAATGATATTACAGGGAAAGTATGGGATGCTGTAGAAGTATCTGGCAAGAATGTGATGCAGACATCATCAGTTGTGACGACTTCGGTTGTAACACACAGGTAACATACAATGCAATGGATACTTCGCTGAATCATCTGCTTTTATTATTTTTGGGGATCTGCAGCAACAATTTTTTTGGTTAAGAGTCCTCCATTTTCCCAACTATGTAAATCTCTCTCTCTCTCTCTCTTGCTGGTTGGGAAACTCTCCATGCCATTTTCGACAAACATTGGTCTTTTAGGAGCAAAGTCCATATGGTGTATCATATGAGAATGAAACAGGACTTCAAAAACAGTTTTTAGATCAAATTCAAATAATAAGATCTCAATGATCAGCGGAGATTAGAATTACAAGAGATCCAAGAAAATTTGTTCTTTTCGAAAAATGGCAATGAACTAGGAAGTACTGCAACATGCTGGGAATGTTCCTTCTGTTTCTTTAGAAAACCTTTGTTTCATAACGTGATTTTGCAACCATTTTTTTGCGGAGACGAAACGGCTTGTCTGGTTGTCACTCATTTGTCAATGAAAAACTGATTTCTAGTGAAATATATGGTTGCTTGATACTACAAGAGGCTAATGGTTCGATTGATGCAGATACGGTGAGCAAGCAGGGGAAGCCACACATGATTACCTCCACGCTACAGGAAATGCTCTCGGAGCTGCGTGGGCTGTATTCAAGATTAGGAAAGCACTCGACCCTAAGGGTAATTTGAAGAAGTCATCTTTTGTCAGCCAAGCAGCGCACACTGTAGCTAAAGAATCAATTGCGAGGCAAAAGAAGAAGTGAGGCGGCCTGGTCGACGGTTCCATTATGCCTGTAATTTCATCTGTTGCTGCTGTATATTTTAGCAATAGGAACTAAGCTAGATCTTGCGAGTTTGTGACTGTTGTCGTGAGATTTTGATATCTTCTTTCCTTCTTTTTTGGGCTTTGATCATTTTGTTGTACATTGATGGTCTACATACGTGTAAAATCTATACGTTTGGTTTGTGGCACGACAATTTGCTAATTCCACCTGTGCATTCCGTGTTCTGTTCCATCCCATCAATCATGTTGCTTCGTGCCTTCGTGTGTTGCACTTCTTTCATCTCGATTATCAGTGACAGTGAGCACCGGGCAGCGTCATACTCGAGCCGTCGAGCGACAGCGGGAGGCGCGGGTGCCCAACTGCCTATAGATCAAAGTTGCTGCCCGCGCGCGCGGCGGCTCCACCAAATCCGATGCACGCATCGCGGAGCCACCCGCCCCCGGCCGGCGAGTCCCTCCTCCGCCTCGTGGCCGCCTGCCGCGCACCTGCTCACCTCCGATCCCTGCGCGCCGCGCACGCGCGCCTCCTCGTGCTGCTCCACCCATCCCACCCATCAGCCGCACACGCAACCGTCAAGCTCATCCAAGCCTACGCCGCCTGCTCCGCGCTCCGCTTGGCACACGCCGTGCTCGAGTCCTCCTCTTCCTCCTCCCCCGACGGCAGCAGCAGGACCACCACCGTCTGCTTCAACGTACTCATCCGCGCGCTCACCGCCGCCTCTCTCCACCGCGATGCGCTCGTCCTCTTCGCTTCCATGCGGCCGCGGGGGCCCGCCTGCTTCCCCGACCACTACACCTACCCGCTCGCGCTCAAGTCGTGCGCGGCGTCGAACGACCTCCTCCTCGGTCTCCAGATCCACTCCGCCGTCGCCAAGCTCCGCCTCGACGCGAACGTTTACGTGGCGCACTCCGCGATCAGCATGTACGCGCGGTGCGGCCGCCCGGAGGACGCGTACAGGGTGTTCGACGGAATGCAGCACCGGGATGTCGTCTCCTGGAACGCCATGATCGCAGGGTTCGCGCGCGCGGGTCTGTTCAACCGTGCTATTGAGGTTTTCAAGCAGTTTGTGGTGCTGCCGGGTTCAATGCCGGATGCTGGCACCATGGCAGGCATCTTGCCAGCTATGGGGAATGCCAAGTCAGAAGACATTGTGTTTGTGAGGGGAGTGTTTGACCATATGCAGTTTAAAGAACTTATCTCTTGGAATGCTATGCTCGCTGTATATGCTAACAATGGATATCATGTTAAGGCTGTTGAGCTGTTCATGCTTATGGAAAAAGATGATGTCGAGCCAGATTCAGTGACTCTGGCAACTGTTCTTCCTCCATGTGGGGAGCTCTCAGCACTTTCAGTGGGAAAACGAATCCATGGGGTTATCAAGAGGGAAAATATGTGCCCCAACCTGTTGCTTGAAAATGCTCTCATGGACATGTATGCAAGCTGTGGATGTTTGAAGGATGCTAGGGAGGTCTTTGATTCGATGAGTGCACGGGATGTGATATCATGGACTTCAATCATATCTGCTTATGGAAAGCATGGTCATGGAAGAGTGGCCGTTGATCTTTTTGAGAAGATGCTAGGAGAGGGGCTGGAACCAGACTCTATTGCCTTTGTTGCTGTTCTAGCAGCATGCAGCCATGCTGGCCTTTTGGATGATGGAAAGCGCTACTTTAATTCCATGACTTCCAGGTATCATATCACTCCAAAAGCAGAGCACTATACTTGCATGGTGGACCTTCTCGGCCGTGCTGGATGTATAAGCGAGGCGTATGATTTTATCACAACAATGCTGATCCAGCCAAATGAAAGAGTCTGGGGAGCCTTATTACAAGCTTGTCGAATTCACTCTAATATGGATATTGGACTCATCGCAGCAGACAATCTGTTCAGATTGGTACCTGAACAAACAGGATACTATGTGCTGTTATCTAATATGTATGCTAGGGCTGGGAGATGGGCAGATGTTACCTCGGTGAGAAGTGTCATGGTGAATAAGGGTATCAAGAAATTTCCTGGTACTAGCATTGTCGAGCTAGGGGATCGGGTTCATACATTTCATATTGGTGATAGATGTCACACACAATCTGAAATGATCTATCAGAAACTGGATGAGCTACTGGGCAAAATAAGGAGAATGGGTTATAACCCAGAGGTAGAGGCTACACTTCATGATGTTGAGGAAGAAGACAAGGAGGGTCATCTTTCTGTTCACAGCGAGAAATTGGCGATTGCATTTCTCCTTTTGAACACTAATCCAGGGACAACTATCAGGGTGACTATGAATCTCAGAACCTGTAGTGACTGTCATCTTGCTGCAAAGCTGATCTCGGTAATCACCAGTAGAGAGATTATCCTCAAAGACACCAATAGGATCCATCATATAGTACAAGGAGTTTGTTCATGTGGGGATTATTGGTAGAGGATGTACAATTGTCATATACTGCTTCGATTGAAGCTTGGCTGCTTGGAGAGAGGATTTTTGCTCTTTTGAGCACGAAGCTTTGGATCCACCTTGGTGGGTATGTGTTTGAGAAGCCACTGTACATGCCGTCAAGTTTAATTAGCTTGACATGACACATGGTGGATGATTGACTTCATAAACTCACTTTTAATACATGCCCTCTTTAGCTCGTTAAATCTTAAGGTCATAAGATTGAGAGATGGAGGCACACAAGAAATAATCTTGGCAAATTATTGGTGAATTTTCGATGCGATATGAGAGTAATAATATTGAGGAGTTGGAAGTGGACAATGGACAATTATGTTTCCACTTTTTTGTGTGTGTTTGAGTGAAATTTAGAATCTTTTGATGAAATATAAAAAATAATATTTTGGACATAATATAATTTGCACATGTATATATATCTATGTTTATTAAGGCGGTATGACAAGGTGTGACGAACCACCCTTTTAAATCGATTAGATGACATCTACATGAGTATGAAAAACTTCAGTGATGCAGCGAAGGAAATAGAAAAAAAAAAAAACAAGAAAAAACTAAGAAAGCCCAAGCCTAGAGACCACCGAGCAGCCCATGTAAGTTAACCTCTTCGCTCCCTCTCGCTCTCCGACGAGGCAACAACTGGTGGGCCGCCGCCGCCGCCGCCGCCGATGCTGGTGCTGCTGCTGCTGCTTCTATCAGGTGCCGCCTCTTCCTCTCTCTCTGCCCCCTCCGTTGACATCTGCAGCCGGCACCTCTCCTCCGGTCCTCCCTGCCGCTTCCCCTCCCCTTCTCCCATGCGGTCCCCTTGCAGATCTCTCTCCACTCTATGCAGATCGAGAGCTGTTGTGGCCTGCTGCTGCCCCTCTCACATCACTAATTCTGCACTTAGCCGGTGAGGAAGCTGCCATGGCCATGGGAGTCGATGGTGCGGAGATGGGAGTTTGGCCTTCCCCAAACCCTGCTGGTCCTCCTCTGCTCTTCCTCTTTCTTCTCCCTCGCCTCCTCTTTTGCTTTGCTGGATTTTGGTCGTGGCGACGGGGACGCCCAGGATTTGAACGCCTAGGCGACGACTTGAAAACCTTAATATATCATACACGGGATCCCATCATACATATATCAAACATATACTCATTTTTTTTCTCAAAATAATTGGGTATTCCCAGGAATACCCATGCATCCAGCTGGATCCGCCCATAATACAGTATAGCAAGAAGCTACATGAAACTTCTCCGTTTTTTTTTTTTTTTAATTTCAATAGCTTGTCTCAGCATAACTAAGTTGTTCATTTTTCTGAAACTGATGCACTGACATTTAAGTGTAAGAAAACGTTCTTTGGTTGTTACTGAAAATTTAGCATAGGAAAATTGAAAAACACAGAGATTAGCAGGTATTTAGCAATTCTTTAGTTTGATTATGTATTGGGTTTAGTTGTAGAAACTTGTTCTCTTACATCTATGCAGTTGTATTTTTTCTGCAGCTTGACAGAACAAACATTTACAATTTTTTATGTGTTTGAGTATGAATTTGTAGCTGTATATGTTCTGTTATATCACCAAATGAGATAGCCTTACGTGACTTTTGGATTATAAATATTTTTCTCATAGCATTCTTTCGGTTTCAGTTATTGCATCCCACTTTGTGGAATGCTTGCCAAAGGGAGGAAGGTAGCTGGAAGGGGTGAAGAAATGTCTGCACATTATGCGTTTGGACCACAGGATGATGATGCAATTATTAAACACAGGCTTCTCACTAGGACAACGACCACCAGGGGTGAACCGCCACTAAAGAAGCTTCAGAAGAAGTTCATGTCTTTTGCCACCGAGATCGAGAAGGAAACAGATAACGTAAGTGACTGTGAAAGACTGTACAAGGCCTTTCTACAGGAAATTAACACCTTTGAGCTACCTCTTCTGAAAAGCAAGGCTGTGGTTGATGCAAACATTAGGGAGAAGGAAAGCTTTAATGAGCTGCAGGATGAGATTGAGCGACAGATCTTGCAAGCTAAGACTGATATCGAGGACCTTAAGAAACAACTTGAGCAGAGCAAGATTGAGAGGCAGCACAAAGAAGAATGTGAAGCCATCCGGAAGCTGATTTCTTTGCAGCCTCCACGGTCAGAAACCGAAAAACTCATTGCAGATCTTGAGAAGGAGATAGCTGATTTGGAGGCTGAGAATGTAGCATGCATAAGGACTTTGGAACTGAGGAAGAAGCAGTTTGCCCTTCTTCTACATGTGGTAAGTTCACGCATGGTGTATTTTTTATTTCAGGTTGTGTTATCATGTATATTATAGTGGCACATTGGAATATATTGCTCAGTTAAAATAATATACTCATTGGTTCCTTCGTACTAAGTATATAGGATAAAATGCATGACTATCTACAACATCAAATTTGTTTTGTTAAATCCACCATGGAATGTCTTGATAGTGGCATTTATTTGGTATTTAGGTATTAATACTTTTTTTATATATAAATTTAGTCAAAGTTGGTGAAGCTTGATTTAGGACAAAACTACAATGACCTACATTTTGGAACACAGTGAGTAATAAATGTGATGCTTCATGAATTTCTGGTTCAGATATCTACAGCACACATAATTTTGCTATACGAATTAACAATCAGATTAGGATTACGATTATATATGATTGATCTTGAAACTTTTACATGATCGGCCACCTAACCTTATGAACATTTAATTTTTGACTCAGGTGTCTTATTGGACCTTTTGACTGGCACATATAAATAGGAAGTGTACATTTATTTTCTTTGAAACCATAATAGGAAGTGTACAGTTATTTTCTTTGAATGAAACCATAATTGATAGTTCTCGTGCAGTTCACTTCTGCAGGAAACCTCCTTATATAGCATAATCTAATTCAACCTTGTGGATTGATCTAGGAATGTCTGTTCATGTGGTGGTACCTTTACAGGTTGAGGAATTGCAGATCTCGATTGAAGATGAGCAAAAGAGTATAGCAGATGAGCTGAGAGCTATCACCGTAGAGCAGAAGATGAGCATAGAAGAAGGGAGCGTGGGTGCTTCAGATTCCATGGTGGTTGACTGATCGAGATACATTCACATATGGTGTAGACCTGCTTGCAAAAATTAATCACATGGTTTTTGGACAATATGAGTCCTAACAAGTTGGTAGGAGATGTCTTTTGTGGTGTCTTTGTACCTCGTGTACATTGAGCTGTATCCTACTATGAATTCAAATTAAAGTACACATTGTTGTGCAACAAAATCAGTTCTTACTAATTTACTATGTTATGCTCTCCCAGTCATCCAGCATTCATCAGCTCTTGATGATAATTTTTTTTATGCCATTTCCCATCTGAACAAGAATCAATGGAACTATGGAAGTATGGAATAGAGATGTTCTGGGGGCATGCAATAGAGAGGATCATACTACAGCTTTGTAGTGTTAATTGTAGTCGTAACCTCTTATCAATGTTCTGAAGTTACTGAACTTTGTCAGTTGAGCTTTCTATGCAGTTCTCTATTAGTAACACACCCACTTAGATAGTCAAGGAAGGCAAGCAGTATTATGAGTGGAAAGAAAAAAAAATATTATGTTGTCTGCTGCAGAAATCTGAGGCATGTGCTTCTTCTCTCCCTACTTTATTGTTATATCTGCAAATTTTTTAACCTAACAGTAACACTCAATGGTTCCTTGTTCATGATTTTATGCTAGTCTACAAATTCAACCTTTTTTTTTTTGCATTCCATGATGAAGGTCAAACAAATCACGCCATAGCTTTTTAGTCCTTATTACAGCATGTGAATTTAGATAGATTTGCATAATCCTGTTCACTATTCACATGATAAAAATACATGAAATATGTACTGATTTGAATTTTTCAGTGAGATGTTTCCAAGAAGTGGAAAAATATTTTCCTGTATGTTTATGTGATCTCCGAGTGTATGTTTTGGCTTAACTGTAGCGATAAAATAGAGTATGCAGTCTCCATAAGCTAAAAAAGGTGCATGAAAAATGTGGTTTGTATCAGGCCAACAAATAAAGTTAATGTGGGATTTAGGTGGCAATGTTCCTTCTTGCTCACAGATTCACATGTTAAAGCTACAAGGAAAAGGTTATTAAGTGTTCAACTTAATTATTTGTTCCATCATAATAATCAGAAAATCTAAATTTCAATTGCCAAGGATGCTGATCCCATCCTGCCTAAGCCCAAGAAGAGTGGATTTATCAAAAAACCGTGTCTTGCTCCAGGATCTCACCTCCACTTTGCTTGGAACTCATCGGCTGGGAGGAAAGAAGGCAGACGACAGCCTCATCCTGGTGATTGGGAAATCTGGAAAGAGCAGAATCAAGTAAGTTTCGTACGGAAGGAAGAAGGACCTGCGATTGCACATTTGCACTTGCTCTGATCTTTGCCAAAGGTCGCTCCAGAGAGAGGCGGCACAAGCCACCTTGCTTTGCTGATAATTTAGTTTTTGAGTGGGAGGTATTGAAATGTAAACTAAGGAAAGCTAAACTTTCCTTCCATCTCAGTGAAATGTAGTAACCCCGCCTCTATTCTTTAAGCAAAACTTATCCAGAATTCTAGGATACAAGAAAGTATGCACTGCCAAACCACAGTAATGGTACAATATTTGAAAAACTGCACATGACATTTTCTGTTTGTTACATACTCAATCTGTTTTGAAATATAAGGTATCAAATATTTAAAATTTGTCCTGAATTGGAAGTTATTCTGGATTTTTCAATCCCATCTATACATGTCATACATGTCTTTTAAACGCTATCTTACCCCAAATGTTGGTAGTCAAGATCAATGACACATATACCTGACCTTTTAAACTATACCTTGTACTAGGAAAACTATAGAAATCTTTTATCTGCTTCAGAAATCCAATGCATGCCTTCTGTTTTCTCTTTCTTTTTTCTGGTGGCCATTTTTTTCTGAAAAAAAAACTCTTGTGCTCATTTAAATTTAAGGATTTCATGATTGGTAATTAGTTTATTTAAAGCTCCGAGTTCAGGCCTGTCGAAATCATGCTAGCTCACGAATGTAGCTTTCCTTGATTAGGTACAAAAAAATGGGGAAACACATGTTTTTAGTACCTTTTGTGTCTGGAAAACTTATGAAATCCTGTTGCAATGTACTATTGTTTACACAAAATAAACATTTTTTTAGTTTTCAGCTAGAGGTCCCCAAAGTGGAAATTGTGACATCCATATTATACATTCTGTGACCATCCATGTATACGAAATATACATTTTTTTTGGAAACGTGGCCATCCCCATTCCTATTATGACATAGTAGAAATACATCATTCGACAGAATGTTCAGAAGGTAGCAAAAGGACATTTAAGAAAAAAGGACTACCAAGCCAAAGACAGGCGCTACCAGAGATAAACCTGACAACCATGCATGATCTAACAAGGCCTAATACTAGAGAACCTTGAACCCCACATCTAGGTCAGAAAACAGATAAGAACAAAGATACAATGTCTAACAGCTGATGATGATCGACACACAGATCACCCAGGCACCAAAACATTTCAGCAGAGTTTGTAGCAAGACATAGAATCACGTTCATCCAGCAGATCCTTCAGAGCACCCGCACCATCAATCTTGATGATCCTCCGTCTTGTCCTGTAAGAGCGGTGTGTCTTCTGTCTTGTTCTTCTTGTTGAGCAGGTCCAGCGCAATTCGCATCATTGCATCCACTCCAGCTTGTATGGCCTCCCCATCCTCCTTAGAGTATAAACCTGCCCAGTAACTCATTAAGGCACAAGCATGGCAAATTATAGATATAGGATTTATGATGATTTTGCCTTCAAAACAGTCTTTACTCCTTGCTTTCCATATTGCCCAACAAATAGCACCAACACCTAAAGTATGATACTTATGTTTGCTATTTAACCATTTGTCACACCAGGACCAGCATTGGTCAAAAGATCTAGGAATATCCCTAGCCCCCAAGCAAGATGCAAAGGTAGCCCAGACTACTTTAGACATATTACACTCAAAGAACAAATGTTGCAAATTTTCATCAGATTCACAGAAATAGCAGCATGGTTCTCCTTGCCAATTCCTTTTTATCATATTATCCTTGGTCAATATTGCATTATTCAGCATTAACCATAGAAAGATTTTGATTTTGGCAGGTATAAGTCCTTTCCAAATCTTTTTGTGCAAGAGGCCATTATCACTAGCTGTAAGGTAATCATATACAGATTTAACCGAGAAGCATTTTTTAGCACCAAATCTCCAGCTAACTGTATCTTCAGCATTGCTGAGTTTAAATTCATTACAGTCAGCAACAATCTTTCTCCATTGCCTATCCCAAATGTCAACCAACCATCTGCAACTGTAATATCAGGGTGATTATACAATTGATCCATGGGGTGATTATACAACCATCTATCCTTCCAGAAAAGAGTTTTCATACCATTACCAACTACCATTTTCCTGCCAAACAGATAAATGTCTTTTAATTTCATAAGATCTTTCCATATAGATGAGTCGGTTTGTCTCTGTTTAACATTGCATAAATGATCCTTTTTCATATATTTGGCATTAATGATATCCTGCCATAATCCTTCTTCTTTTTCCAATTTCCAAAACCATTTGCATAAAAGGCTTAAATTCATTTTTCTTATATCTTTGATACCCAACCCTCCTTTCCTTTTACTTTTACAAATTTTAGTCCACTTTACTAGGTGATACTTCTTTTTGATTTTTCCTCCACACCAGAAGAAAGATCTCATGTTTTTATCCAGTCTTGATACAATAATTTTGGGTAACAAATAAGTAGAGATATGATAAACTGGGGCATTGTGTCAGGAGTGCCCCCTCCGCCCCCCCACCTTATGGGGGTGGAATGTCAGGGGTGCCACTTTATGGGGGTGGAGTGTTAGCCACTCAAGTTTAGTACCACCTCCCTAAGGGAAGGGGGCCATGACCACCTTATAAGGGAGAGTTTCCCTCCCCCATCAGTCCCGCTTTTTGGGGAGGAATTGGGCCTCGGCCTTATAAGTGGGCCGTGATGCGCATGAACGCCTTTGAACCTTGGTGGAGTTGTTGGGCTTTATCAGCCCCCTGGTTCCGCCTTTATGGGGGTGGAATGTCGAGTGCCCTCTCCGCCCCACCTTATGGGGGTGGAATGTCGGGGGTGCCACCTTATGGGGGGTGGAGTGTTAGCCACTCAAGTTTAGTACCACCTCCCTAAGGGAAGGGGCCATGACCACCTTATAAGGGAGAGTTTCTCTCTCCCATCATCCGGCTTTTGGGAGGAATTGGGCCTCTGGCCTTATAAGGGGCCGTGATGCGCATGAACGCCTGAACCTTGGTGGAGTTGTTAGGCTGGGCTTGAGTGTTGCTAACAATTGGTATCGCCTCCCGGTTCCGCCTTATGGGGGTGGAATGTCGAGTGCCCCCTCCGCCCCACCTTATGGGGGGTGGAATGTCGGGGTGCCACCTTATGGGGGTGGAGTGTTAGCCACTCAAGTTTAGTACCACCTTCCTAAGGGAAGGGGCCATGACCACCTTATAAGGGAGAGTTTCCCTCTCCCATCGGTCCCCCAGCTTTTGGGAGAAATTGGGCCTCGGCCTTATAAGTGGGCCGTGATGCGCATGAACGCCCGAACCTTGGTGGAGTTGTTGGGCTGGGCTTGAGTGTTGCTAACACATTGCTGAGACTTGAGTCAATCAGGGTTTTCCTCCCAACATATGACATTGTGTCCTCTTTCCAATTATCAAGTTTTTTTTTCACTTTTCTCACAGAGCAATTATCAAGTTTTTTTTTCACTTTTCTCACAGAGTGGTAGCCAATCAGCCACATGCAATCTACTTGGGCTAATAGGTACCCCAAGATACTTGATAGGAAAACTTCCAACTTGACATTTTAAAGATATCTGCATATATTGAAGCTAGGTCATCTTCATCATTAATCTATACCTAATAATAAAAATACGAAAATTTCTGTCAATCTGCCCCTAATCTATCCGCTTGTCCAGTTTCCTTTCGCCTCTTCCTTCGCCAGAGTCCCGATCGGGCCGTTACATCGGATACGTTCGCGACCTGACGTTAATTGTGTTTGGCTCGACCACCGACGATACGATATAAGGCCGCGACGCCTCCGTGCTCCTGTCCGTGAACCCCGCCGGCGAACAACCCGAGCCTGCGCGGCCTCGACGTGGTCGACGCCGCCACGCCAAGGCCGGGCGTGGAGCGGAGCTGCCCACGCACCGTCTCCTGCGCCGACATCCCGGCGTTCGCGGCGCGCGACAGCGTGAACCTCACGATCAAGATCTTCTACCAGGTGCCCGCGGGGCGGCGGGACGGCCGCATGTCCAACGTGACGGAGGCCAACAGCAACCTGCTAGGGCCAGACAGCACGGTGGAGGTCCTGATCAACGGCTTCAGGTGGCCCGGGTACTGGAGCAGCTGCTCACCGACGCGCCGTTCCCGCGACGGATGCGCTTCCTCATGCTGCGAAGCCTTCCCTTCGTGCCGCCGCCACCGCACGCCCTCCACGTCACCACTCGAGGCTCATCTGATCGGCTTCGTTTCAGGGCTTTCAGTTTCAGTTGGCCCGCCATGGCCACGGCCCACTAGCCTGTAATTGAGGGTAGCTGCACTGCTGAGCTCAGATAGGTTGATCAATGATCCACGGTGTTTAATTTCTCGCTTCTTTTTCTTCGGTTGATTTTTGTCAGCTCATGGCTACGCGGTGCTGTAAAGGATTAATACTGTCTTCGAGGACTCATGATAAGACTTTGCTTGACACTTTGTTAAGCTCCGAGTGCCTGGATAATGCACTGCGCCATACCTTTTCCTGTAGCGTACCATGGCAATATGATGCGTCACCTTCACAGTGTCATTCGCCTCTTCCCTTCTCCTTCCCGATCGGTCTGCCAAAATTTCTATATTATTCCTTGTCCAAATCCAATCCAAATAGAACTCGAATTCATTGTAAACTCTATAATTACACAGCCCTAAGAACATAAAGCAAGAGAATTAAAGATAGACCCCAGACTTTTCTTGTCCAAATCCAATCCAAATAGGACTCAAATCCATCGTAAAGTCTACAATTACACATTACTTGTGTTTGCAG
Organism: Hyparrhenia diplandra; assembly: GCA_015847255.1. Lineage (NCBI taxonomy): Eukaryota > Viridiplantae > Streptophyta > Magnoliopsida > Poales > Poaceae > Hyparrhenia > Hyparrhenia diplandra. The sequence continues at coordinate 34,754 of JADLZK010004491.1, read as the reverse complement.
AAAGTTAAAAGATAACTAGATGTGTAACATTGTCGTCCTTGTTTCTATTAACGAGCCCGTTCGTTTGTGGTTGCTGTGGCAAACAATCACAACATCAAAAGTAGCACATATACAAAATAAGTTGTTGTGTTGTTGCAGTTGTGCAACAAATGAAGCGAACAGGTTAAACATTTCAAAGTTATTTTCTCCCGTTGCAACGCACGGGCATATTTGCTAGTCATAATAACTTCACTTTTATTAAAGTTTATCTTCAGACCAGACATTAGTTCATACATATAGAGAAGCATTTTGAGATTTCTGGCACCATTAATATCATGTTTAAGGCAGATGATTGTATCATCTGCGTATTGAAGACATACTTTTCCTTTCTCCACTATATTATCCATTAGGCCACAGAAGAGATTGTTAGATTGGGCTTTATTTATCATTCTAGCTAGCCCATCTGCCACAAAATTAAAAATATACATGTATTTAAGTTTGTCGTCTGCTTAATTGTGTTGTATAAATAGGCACATGTTGGCGCATTCTCTATTTTCTAGACAAGATTCATGCTGTGGTTTGTTCCTTTCACTAAAAGAGAAAACCGAGACAGGCCTGTGACGCAACTGCTTGAGCCGTGAAGGTTAGCTTGCTAGGATATAACAGTGGGGTCAAAGAAGGGCAAGTATGAAATTATATGATATTGCTACCGATTATTGAAAAGCTTTTGAGGAAAGATAGGAATAAGTACGGACCGTTCAAATTATTGAACTAAACTTTTGACCCATGCATGTATATACCCAAATGAAATTATGGGATGAAGATGTCCTTTATCTAAAGATATAGGGAAGGAAATAAGGAATAGAGCATGGTACTGCCTAGTCAGCTCCCACTTGTCCTTGTTCTATGTACTATAGTCACTAAATAACACTATACTAGCTGGCAACATGGTTTTATCTGCTTCTTCAGAGTATGGTAGCCTTTTTCATCATTCAACAAATTTCCAAACCTACTTTTCCTGGATGTATACCGCACTACAAACTGTAATAGGACAAATAATCGAAAGCCTGAATTGATGTCTCTATCAAATTTATGATGATCCTGCTGGTTGAAGCTGAACGCTAGAAAGCCACCAACATTTATTGTGCAGGAAAAATCAAGTGGTTGTTTTGTGCACTTGTCAATCAATCATTTCTGATATCACTTCCTGTTTATGAATCAGTGGAAGAAATCAGCAAGACAATAATAGGTATCTGGAAGAACAAGAACGGGAAGTGCATTTCTGTTTCTTATGCTTCTGGTATATTCTGATTTGACCTGTCTTGCTACTTTGAATCAGTAATGCCTTTCACTCGCACTTGCGTCTGCTTATCCGTTTAGTGTTGTTTGCGTGTGCTCCTGTGCTTTACCTTCCACTGACGAGTTTTGCAATAGTTATTATTAGTACTAAAATTTGGCTTAGGAATCTGACGATAATTTGACAGTAGTTGCTGTTGGTGTCGCCGCCCCCCAGCCTCGCCGCCCAGGGCTCAGGAGCACGGTGAGCCTGCGCTGCTGCCTGAGGTTGGGGTTGACCTCCCGGTGCTTGACGTTGGTGACACTGATGCTCGTGGCGACGATGATGGGTGCACTGCACACCCTTCGAGCTCAGTGTTCGTGCCGCCGATTGACGAGTTCATAGCAGCTTTCACGAGGCCGCTGGAGCCATCATTACTCTCCACGCCGGTCTTGAGGAAAACGCGCGCCGCCAGACGCCTATGCTAATGCGTCACGCGGCGTTTCGGCAGCAAAGAGTGGGTCTAGGCTCCACAAGCCCGAGGACCGACAAGGAGAGTTTTGCTTAAGAAGATGGGGATCGGCGGTCGAGGCCGAGCATGAGGATGCGGTCTCCTTTGACGAGTTGCAGGCTGCCTTCACAGGGCCTCTTGCTGAGGTGAATAGGGAGGGCATGGAGCACTTCCTTCTAGGCAAGAAGCGGCGCCTCGGGCCCTGAGTGGATTTGGATTGACCTCCCGGCCTAGTCGCGGAGTTTGTTCATCATGTAATCGCCAGGTTTATTCCCAAGAGATAGGTTGTTCGTTCTCTTTTCGTTTGTTTTGATGTCCACTTTGCATCATGAACTCTATTTGTATTTGGATTTGGTTTTCCTCCTCTTAATAAAAAACGGGTGAATGGCCCGGTCGCGAAAAAACAGTAGTTGCTGTTGTTTTGCCATTAAAACTTGCATTGTTGGAACAAATCTAACATAGATTTTAGTGTGAGCTCATCTTTTTTTTTTTGAGATTACACAGTACAACGCAGACGCTCAACACGCACGCACACTCACCCCCCCTATGAACACACATACGCAAACTCTACCCCCCTGAGCACCTTCGAAGGACTGAGCCGGCAAATCTTGAAGTTAAAGTCACCACTTTTCTCGCTATCGACGGGGGCGTCGCCTACCACCTAATGCATAGCGCCGAAAATCCTGAAATAAATCCGGGATAAAGTGTCGCACCCGGATTTAACCCCCGGGGTGGGAGCCACCTAACCAATGACCTTTATCATTGAGCCACGAGCCCCTTGACTAATGCGACATTGGAATGCCGGAAAGAGATTTTCTATATTGCTGCCGGAATTCAGGCTACCTCTAAGCATGTTTATTGACGTACAATTCAAGTACTAATTATGCCATCGTCACGAGGAGTTTTCAGTTCGGTCAGTTCATAGTTCAGACACCTTTAGGAGAGGCAGAGACACTTCAGTATTAGTTCTCCACCTGTGAGCAAACATGATCTGATTTCTTGATATCACAACAGAATGAAAGCGAAGTGGCCAATACAAAATCTCATGGATCAGCTCATGCATATTTCTATAAGAAAATCGCAGAAAGGTCTAAGAATTGCATCAGAAGCAATGCCTTTGTCTAACGACCTGCCGCTACCAGGTTGGGTGAGGTCAGTCAGTCAGGGAGGCAGATCATCAGCAGACCATCGGCTTCAGTGGTGCAGTGGTGCCGGCCGCTGCCCGGCTGCCCCCGGTGACCGTGAGGCGTCCGTTGCGACGCAGCACTCGTGGCGCACGCGATGTGTCACCCGATCACAATAATTGGCGGCCTGCTGCTGCCTGCCTAAAACATTATTAGGTGGCGCGGGGACGTGCAGGTGCGCCGTCCTGTTTTTTTCTCCATCGTTTTCACCACGGACTTTCGAGCCCTTTCTCCCCGCCGGTAACCCGGCACGAGCACCAGACCAAACGTGATGCTTGTGTCGTGTGTCTCTGCCTCCGCGCGTGCCGCCGTGAGCGTGTTACGCGCTCGATCGTGTGTCGTGTGTTGCATGGTATTGTGATTGCCAGCTGATTGGGGAGGTCGTCGAGAGGAGAACAAAAGTGAGAGGAGAACAAAAGTGAGAGTGACACGTCGACAATCTGATGTGTGCTTGACACTGTAACAGCGTGAGAGATGTGCTGGTGGTCACGCTCGCAGCAGCTTTCCGTGGTCGACACTTCACCGCGTCGAGGTGGCGTTTCATCGGGCTTGCTTATGTTGGAGGGGATCAATTAGCAGTAGGCACTACGTTAAACACACTGGCCGGCACGGCCTCCCGGCCGGGGTCGCTATATGGAATGGCTGCGGAGGAAGTTTACGGCGAGCTTGTGACTTGTGAGACATGCTACATGCTCTTTGCTGTTACTGCTTCACATCACTTTACTATGATCTTTGCTCATGGCCAGACAAGGAGGCGATGATCTGACATAGAACAACCGGAATCCGTGCTGTTACTGTTGCATCCTCTCGATCGTCCTCTCCTTGAGAACGGCCGGCTCTGCTTTTATTTTTGTGGGTTTCAGTCGGTGGGTGCACGATCAATGGATCATAACTCCTGATGCTGATCGGACGTACTGGAGCAACTGAGAAAGATACTGCTGGCATATACTCCGTGTAGCGTGTACTCCCTTTTTACTGAAATACAAGATAATAAAATTTATTTCAGATTATAAGGTTTTTTTTTTTTTTTTAAAAACAGATTATAAGTTATTTGAGATTGATCAACCCGATCCATGTATGTATCTAACAATGCCTTTTTACTAAACATTACTAAACACTATTGATCTGTCCAAAATGACTCACGTAATAGCCAAAACCAACGACATGCATGTCTACCTTTTTAAACAATCTCTTACTATAAAATTAAACAAGTTAAAAACCAAAGTAATTAATTAGTGAAAAAAACAAAATCAATGACATTCGTGTACTCCCTTTGTATCTAGCATGCAATTTTAAAGATGGAGTAAAAAAAAACAGAATAAAAAAATAATCCTTTTTTTAGAGAGTAAGCACCATGTTGCTAGTCCATATTAATTCTCGTTACTTGCCGTGTTAGAATGTGTTTAGTCAGAGTCTTTCAAAATGTTGACCACCAATACACACATAGAAATGATTTGGTGGATTGGCCAATCAAAGTTCTTGATAACACTGTATTTTTCATCAATATTCTTTTCCCTCACACGTAGTGCTACTGTACTGTACTCTCGGACCCACCACTTCTTTGGGCAGAACTACATCTTCTCAAGGAGCAAGCTGCCGACCGGACCATCCATGCGTACGTACTGTTCCCTTCTGAATCAGTTGGTGTTCTTTCCTTAAAGAAAGGGAACTCTATTGGTTCATAAACGACAATGCAATCATGTGCCAAACAAAGCTACTTGTGATAATATCAATATGCATGTTCAAATGAGTGGTGGAACAAAATATACACTTTTATGATTTATTAAACTCTCCGACCGACACACACTAGAATTATGTCCGACAAAAAGATAAGAAAGGCTGGAACGAAAAGACGCACTATAACACTCATGGGAGGAGGGACAGAATAATGTGCGCAGTGCGGTGGCCCAAAATGAGTTTCTTCTATACTGCTCGATCGGAAGTACATTACTTGGCGCCGGCGAAAGAGTTTTGCTTTTCGATTCCTTGTAAGTACCTTTTTATGTTATTATGAACAGAGACATCAGTGAACACGCACTTTTGTTAGATAACACAAGATTTTTTTTTCTCTTTTCGGCGAAAACAACACAAGATCTTTTTTCGAAAACGCATAAGATTTGCGCTTCTTTTTAATTAAGAAGAGGAGTTTTTACAAAGTTAAAACTTTCGAAGGTTACAAGTTTTGCAATGGATTCGTCCTTCCCGAAAAAAAGATACACGCGGATTACTCGCGAATGAGACAAAAATCGGCGGTATGCTTGATCCTAGCGAAACAACACAAGATCTTGGTAGGTAGAGCTAAAATAACAAGAATAGATGAACAACTATCGTTCCCGAAAAGATGATGTTGTATCAACGATGATTTAGTAACAAATGAGTCCGTGCAGAGCAGCGCTTAGGCTGCAGGTTAGCTTGTCACACCATGCTGTAGTAGGTACACATGCATCGTGCATGCCCTGCCTCACAACAACTAGAACTAGTAGTAGCAAGTAGCCACGTAACCGCCGGTGGATGGAGCACGCACTCGCGCGCCTCTCAGGTCAGACGTACGGACTACGGAGTAGCAAGAGTCGACGTCGGTTGCGTCGCGCGGGCCGTACGTACGCCCACGGTGCGCCTCTGGCAGCACAGCGACGGCCGGCCACTCGGCTAGCTGCTCCCACCACTGACGGCAGGCGGCCGGTTAGCAGCCGTCCGGCCACGCGCCAATCGCCAAAACCAGCAAAATTCGTGGGCAAAATCCTCCGGTCGGCAAGGCAAACCGTACCCGCGCCCGCGGGCAGGCGCAGGCCTCCCAAGTGGATGGCCAGTAGGTAGCATGACCGACGACGTACGATGACCTGCCCCGGCCCGGCCGTGTGTGCGATCGAGGAGATATCGGAGCAAAGCATGTACCACACCGACTTGTGGGCGCACGGGGCCGGCTCGGCTTGGCGTAACTGCGGCGACGGCGACAGGGCGAGGACACGGATGGCAACAGGGCAGCCACCCACCACGCACCCTCCTCCGGCCGGCGCAGTCGTGCTCGTGTGCGTGCGTGCATGCCGCCCGCGCCCGGCCACCCAAAATCATTTGCCATGCACGTACGACACACGCCGAGACGTCCACCCGTCTCCGTCAGTCAGTCGCGCGCGCCGGCCTGTCGGTTGAGCCATCGCTTCGCGGGGCGAGATTGCCGGTCGACCTCGGCCGTAGTACGTCCGCGTCCCTGGCTCCACGGCACGGCGCCGATTCATGCCGTGCATCGGCATTCAGCTGCGGTGCCTGCCTCTGCAGTCGATCTGCTGCTCTCTCATTCGCCAGCGATCGATCGATCTCTCATTCGGGCGTTGCAGTTAATAACCGCGCTGTTATTGCGCTGCCGCGCCGCTGCCGGAAGGGGTGGGTGGGGAGGGTCGGTCCGGCCGGCTGTGCGCGTGCGGGTGTGTCGGTGGCCGGGTGATGTGGCGAGGCAGCTGGCTGGTGAATGCTGCCGTGGAGCGCGTCGATCGCACGTGCCAACTGTGCCAAGGTCAGGTGCGCGGTCGGAGCCTCGGTGGTGCGAGAATCTTTCATGTTTGTTTGGGGACCCGAGAACAAGAAGCCGGCGACCAAGGTACGGGGTACGGCGCGCGGCAGATGGGCCGCCCATCCGCTCAAGTCCCATCCAGTCCGTTGATTATTGCATCCCGTGCATGCTTAGAGATCGGAATCTGTACACTATGATCTGTGTACATACATTACCATCCTCTACCGGAGCAGTAAGAGCCCTGGACCCTGGTTGCGGAACAGTCATGTTGCCTGTTGCGGAAGTGGTTTCGAAGGATAAATACACGGCACACTACGACTGTCGGCGCACTTGAAGCCGGCCGGAAACTAGCCCAGCTTAACACGTGTTCTTGGCAAGATCATGCGATGCGCATGTTACTACATCACCCCGTAAATCCTGTGTTGGACTTGGAGAGTCCAGTGGACTAGCCACCACTTTCACTTTCTATTCATGTGCCGTAATCGTGCCGTGCCACGAGCTGTTGCTACAAGTTTTCCGCGAGTTCGTCCCATGGCGTCGTATTTGCCAACGGACGGAGGGCATGCATGCCTCCACAGCCTGGCATTCCCCAATCATCCGGCCCCCCTCGAGCACAGTCCCCAAAGGAAACAATCAAATAACCAAACTGGAAGGCCGAACCGAAATCGGAGGCGCGGTTACCCACCACGTAAATCCTGTGTTGGAGTTGGAGAGTCCAGTGGACTAGCACGACCCACTTTCTATTCATGTGCTAAGTGCCGTGCCACGAGCTGTTGCTACAAGTTTAGAGTTCGTCCCATGAAATTTGCCAACGGACGGAGGGCAGGCATGCCTCCACAGCCTGGCATTCCCCAATCCCCAGTCAGTCCCCCAAGGAAACAATCAAATAACCAAACTGGAAACCGAACCGAAATCACTTGGTCCCCAGTCCGTACATGTGGAATCTGCTCGTCCTGATGAGTCCTGACTCCCCGAAGTCCAGAAGCAGAAGCCTCCATCCCGGGCCGGCAGGATTAATGGCGCTGCAGCGTGTTAGGTCCCCGTGCGCCGCCTCCTCACTGACGAACTCCAGTGACATCACCTCACAAACGAGCTGGTTTCGCGGGCCGCCGCAGTCGGTGCTGCCCTGCCACTCACCGCGACCAGATTTACTGCGCCTGCCGGCGCGCGCGGCCGCGGTGGCAAACGGGGTCACGGCGACGTGCGTCGGTCCGGTCCGTCCGGCGTCCCCGTCGAAGTGCCAAGCAACTGGGGAAGAGAAGACCGGCCATCTACTGGTGATGGATGATCTCACTCCTCACCTCTCGCTCGCGAGCCCTCTCTTTCCGTCCCGGTTGCCACGGGTGGGAGACCGAGACCTGCCTGCCACTCGCGTGTCGCGTCGGCGTCACCACCCACCACCCGCCTTCTTCCTAGTCCCAAAACGACCGCGTTCGTCGTGTTCGGCCGCTCGCCACATCCCACATGGCCCCCGTGGACACGGCAGCAGCAGCAGCGCACGCTCGCCGTCCGGCGAGAGATGGCTGATCCGTCAGCTAATGTGGTTAATGGTTTGAATGTCTTCTGGCTGCTAATTAGCTGAGGTATTTAAATGCACTATAGCTAAAATTAGCCAAGTAAATTTTAGTTGGTGCATCCAAACAAACGTACGTAGGAGTACATCAGAAGCACCAGCAATTTGTAAACAAACGTTTATCGGTCTGATGGTTGGGTCACCTACGTAGGACAAAGATGGGCATGCACGCAAGGATATTTTTGTATCCATCAGGGTATTCAGGTCAGCAGACAAGAGTGCAACTGTACGATCGGGACGGGAATACTTTTATACCGTTACAGGTAGTAGCGCTACGAGGAATTGACGGGCATTGTTGAGCTGAAATCGTCCTGCATAGCCTCATCGTGCACGATACACACCGGTCAGCGTCAGCTGAATACGAATCCAACCAACAGGATCGACATCGTCAGTGTCTATCCTCGTCTTATCCTTTCAGTAAGTATGTCTGCCGAAAGCACTGTTTTATAGCGCTTGGACATTTGGGAATTCTACCCCTCCGTCTAAAAAAGGTACTCTGTTAGATTGTAGTCAAAATCAAACCATTTTACCGCTTATTCAAATTATACTATTTTACCAAATTATAGAAAGGTTTACGATATGAAAGGTTTATGAAGCATTAGAGAAACAATATAGGATTTTGTTGAGTTAATTGTTCATGAACGAGGGAGAGAGAGAATATGCATTTGAACTATCAACAAACTTCTTGCCACATTTCTGCTCATTCCAAATTACAAGTCATTTTATAAGAATCTCAAAGACTCAAAGTATTTTAGATTAATATTTATGACATCAAATATGTATATTATAAAAATATATAATTTATGAATAATCTAATAAAACTCGGTTGTCATCATAAATATTATTATCTTATTATATAAATTTGGTCAAATATGATAAGTTTTGACTCTCCAAAATTGTTGCAACGACTTACAATTTGGGATGAAGGGTGTATTTCACTATATACGCAACATACTATGCATACCCTTTTCCTTTTGCCAATGTACAAGTAACTATATTTGATATTCGGAAAAGAAAAGAAAAGAAACCACTCCAAGTGATGATACCGTCATGAAAAACCTACCACAAAGTCGCCATCAACTTAGATCGAATGAAACTTAAATAAAAAGGACTGGTATCATAGATGACTACCCTGCACCTGTCCCAGCGCGCGCATTGAATTCGTGATTCGATTCGCAGCTCGCCAGCACACAATACAATTCAGAAAAATACTCCGTACAGCAGCAACTAAACAAACTTTGGCACACGTTTATTTTTGCCATTTGACCTCGAGAAGTTGAGATTGTGTTGAGAGTCCACTGCAGCCCTTATTGCCACGTGCAATCCTCATCGATCCCAACGAAGCATTTGCCCTTTTTACTTTGGCAGAGAGCACTCTCTCGATTTCTTTTCCACTTTCTACATACGTACTGTATGGGGCTATTTTCGTCCCTTTTTCGCCCTGTTTGCGTGGACCCATCGCCGATGGCGCCGCCCTGTCCTGTATCCTGTTGCCCTCTCTCTCCAATTGCTCGCTTTCCATGTCCTCTCCAATCCAATATCCACCAAGGAATTCTTTGCCCAATGCGCTCATCGTCCCCGTCACCTCCCCATCGCCGATCCTATTGCCCACACATTTCCCGTTCTTCCTCCTTCTCGCCGGCTTCCTGTGATCCTGTCGCTATCACCGTCTCGTTGTTTGCTACCGCCGCCGCCGCACCGGCAGACAGGCAGGGCTGCGCTAAAACAGCAGCCGCGCCGCCCTCGCTACTACGCTGACCGGCGACGGCAGACAAGACTGGCCGTTCATCCGGATCTCCCTCCCCTCCGCCTCCGGCCTCGTGCCTTTTGTGCGTGGTTGGAGTGGTTGAGCGAGCCGATGGCGACGATCCCGCGCGGCGTAGCGCCATGACGGCAACCATTTTTAATACGCGCCCCCAGCAGCTGAAACCTGACAAGCTAACCAGATTTTAGGTGGTTAACCGTGTCGCCTCCCACCCTTCGCCGCGACGCCTCCTTTTCCGCCCAGGTCCGGCTCGGCCCCAGGATATAGTTCCCGCTCTCGTCGCTTGCGCTTGTATCTTCCTCCTCGTCTCAGGCCGGCCCTCCTCCACCGCCCGCGCCTTTCGGTTCGGGTTCAGCGAATTCAGCCACAAAGCCAGTGGGTGGCCGGAGAGAGAAGCCTTCTTACCCAGAGTGGGTTCCTGGTAACGGAACTCGCTCGCTCGCTCGCTTTCCAGTTTCCAGGCCAGGCGTCAGGCGGGCGACGACCGCCGCCTCGGCAGTTTTCTATTCCATCGTCGCGGTTCCGGGTCAGACATTGGTTGCAGGCTCGCAGCCAGTTGCCCGGCGGGATCGCCTTGTGACAGCGGCAAGTCCACGGCGGTTAGTGGTTGAGCGAACCAGTGGCCTCTGGCTTGGCTGGCTACTTACCAGCCTGCTGTGCCATGGACAACCGCGGTTCCTGCTGATCTCGGGAGCTGCGAGCCGGCTCTCGATCGGCCATCGCTTGTGGGCGCGTCATGGCGGCGGACCACGGGGAGGGCGTCGGCCGGTGCATACTGGTGGGGCTGCACATGGACGCCGTCGGCAGGGACCTCCTCCGGTGGGCGCTCCACCAGGAGGCAAGGCGGGGCGACCGCATCGTCGCCGTGCACATTTACCGCAAGTCAGGTTGGTATCTGCTACGGGAATTATTAGCGTTTTTCTTCCCGTGGCTTGATTGACATTTTCTTGTTGCTCGTCGCAGACAAGACGAACACACTGAAGCTGATCAGGACGCTGGACGACTACCTGGCGGAGTACGAGGCCCTCTGCAACCAGAAACAGGTGAGCAAGGATGGGCAGGAATGAGAGCAGTGGCGTGGCGACTGCTACGGGAGTTGTGTGCCATGTTGCTGTGCCGATTCAATTCACATGCTGCCACTGAATGGTCTGTGTCAGGTCGTTCTTGTCGGTCGGGTGACGCCGGCGAGCTCGATCCAGAAGGAGCTCGTGAAGGAGGCCAGGCTCTGCGCCGCCATGGTCGTGGTGCTTGGCGCCAATAAGAAGTACTCCTTCGGGTAAGCAGAGCACGCCTGCAGGCGGCAGCAACCTTTGTATGATCTAGCTAACTGTTTGTTTCGTCACCATTCCTTAGCAATTCCTCTTTTCTTTTTCTTTTTTTTTGGTCCCATTTTGGTTGCGGTTGCGCAGAGGGTCGTCCTGCCTGGCCAAGTACTGCGCCAAGAAGCTGCCGCCGACAACCACCGTCGTCGCCATCCAGGACGGCAAGGCCGTCTTCGTCCGGGAGGCGCCCAAGCCGCCACTTGGTAATCAAGTGCTCCTTTACCAAGTGTGGTTATTAGTTAGTGGAGGCTTTGGTTAGCGAGTCGCTAATCGTTTGGTGGCGAGCTGCTGGTGTGCAGGAGCAGAGCCCAAGCCGGTGCTCCGCACGGTGCTGCACCCGAGCGTGGGGATGGAGCCCAAGGTGATCATCCCGAACCCCAACCGGAGCGCGCGGTCCATGGACTTCGACGCACCGAGCTGCGGCCACGGCGCCGCGGCCGCGCCGGCAACCAAGTCCTTGGACGACGCCACCAAAGGCGACGGCGGCGTGAGTGACGCTCGAGCAGAGGCTCGGGTGGCCGCTGCTCCGCCGCGCGCACGCCGCCGCCGCCGCCGCCGCCCCCTGTACAAACGCCCAGCGCCAAGAATCAAGAGCCGCGGAAGCAGTCGGTGGTGCACTGGGTGATGAGCCTGCCCCAGCGGTCCGCGCCGTCGGAGTCCGCCGTGCCGCATGCCGGGGCGGGGCTCGAGTCGGAGCTCAAGGCAATGCTTGGCGGCAGTGGCGCGCGGTGCCGGTGGTTCCGCTACGAGGAGCTCTACGACTCCACCAACCACTTCGCCGCAGGTTCTTTCCTCCTCTCCTGATCGTCAACCTCGCGCCTTTCAGGTTTTCAGCTCACACGACACGATTCCTCGTCGCCGTCGTCGCCAACCCCGTTGTTATTTTGGCTTGTCGCAGAGAACCTGATTGGGAACGGAGGGAACAGCAGGGTGTACAGGGGCAGCCTCGCCTGCGGGCAGCAGGTGGCGATCAAGCTGTCCAAGGCGTCGGCGCAGGCGTCCAAGGACTTCCTCCGGGAGGTGGACATCATCACCAAGCTGAAGCACCACCGGATCGTCCCCTTGATCGGCGTCTGCGTGGAAGGCCGCAACCTCATCTCCGTCTACAGCTACCTCCCCAGGGGCAGCCTCGAGGACAACCTACACGGTACCTCATGTCTGACAGTTACATGTTCAGAAGTTGTGTTCATCTCAAGTCACCCGGAAACCCAATTTCGCCTCAGTACGGTGGATTTGCTTCTAAGGAACCGGGAATTCTGCGGACAAGGATTCGTACAAGAGACTAGTTTTTCTTAGGAAACGGAAAACGGGTCGCGTTCAGAACAGTTGAGAGGTGTGGTGTGGGAGCAGTTGAGTTCTTCGCTCACACTCTGATGACGTCTGATGCTGTGGTGTGCAGGGGAAAGGTCCAAGCCGGCGCTGTCATGGAACAACCGGTACAAGGCGGCGCTGGGGATCGCGGAGGCCCTGAGCTACCTGCACTCCGGCACCTCGCGGCCGGTGATCCACCGGGACGTCAAGTCGTCCAACATCCTCCTCGCGCATGAGTTCGAGCCTCAGGTAGTTTATTACGAACAGAACACTGACGCACCACCGTAGTAAACGCATGGCATGGATCCCAAGTCGTAGCGAAGCTTTTCGTTTGGACCTGAACTCTGAACTCCCCGTTGCGGCATGCAGCTATCCGATTTCGGGCTGGCCATCTGGGCGCCGACGAATCCGACCTCCCTGACGCACAGCGACGTCGTCGGCACATTCGGGTACCGCCTCCCTTCAAAGCCTGTTTCGCGGCGGCGTTGTATTGTGCCCGGTGTTTTGTGGTTCGTCCCCACCAATTCATGTTTTTTTTTTACTGTGCCGCGATGCAGGTACCTGGCGCCGGAGTACTTCATGTATGGGAAGGTGACCGACCGGGTGGACGTGTACGCGTTCGGCGTCGTCCTGCTGGAGCTCCTGTCCGGCCGGAAGCCCATCAGCAGCGACGGGTCGTCACCCAAGGGCCAAGAGAGTCTCGTCATGTGGGTAAGAGCGCAATCCTAGTATCCTACAGATCTCATGTTTAGTATAATTGGTAGTTCAGCACGCAGAGGATATATAGAGTAACAATTGTCTTGGCGTGACAGGCAACTCCGGTGCTTAGCAGCGGCGACATCAATGACCTCCTGGACCCGAGGCTGGACGTGAAGCACGACGAGGTGGAGGTGAGGCGGATGGCCTCCGCGGCGTCGCTCTGCCTCCGGAGGTCGGCTCGACTCAGGCCGCCGATATCGCAGGTGAGCCAGCCTCCAACCAGCTTTATATTTCAGCTCGTGCAGTCTGCAGCATTTCACTGACCAGTTTATTGTGCCGTGCAGATACTGAGCATACTACGAGGAGAAACCACGGCGAGCATCGACGACCAAGGCGCAACGGAGCCGGACTGCCTGACGACGAGGCTTACCCGGCGGCGAACGTGAGGTCGCACCTGGACCTCGCGCTTCTTGACGTGGAGGACTCCGAGTCCATCTCTAGCACGGAGCACAGCAGCGGCCTCAGCCCCCTGGAGGAGTATCTGCGAGAACGTTGGAGCCGATCGTCCAGCTTCGACTGATCCGAGCGTGCGATTTTGTGGTCATGTTTTTGTTCCCCTTCACCCTCCCCCGGTATTCACAAGTTTGTTGTATGGTTTTGTTACCGGGTCCGTGTGTACAGAATTATTGTATTATAGTATATGCAATCAGAAATCACCAGAGGCACATTTTCTGCGACTCGACAAAGTTTCGGCAGGAAAAGCGTACTAACAGTAGGTGTTACTTCTAAAAAAACAAGAAAATGCTGATCACGTGTCATTTGCTGCAATTAATCCATCCATATGCTAACAAAGGCGACTATGGATAGAACAAATAGTGCGTGTCATACAAGCTTTTGCAGTTCAACGGCTTACATAAATGAGCGAAATAATTAACAAACATTACATGTTTTGCCAGAACTCTATTGGCCTCAAAGAAACACTATTGGAACAAAGCTGGAAAACTGCAGAAGGGAACCATTATCTCCCACATCCACACAGCTCTCTCCCAACATATCACCTAATTCTCATCTACCTCAACTGATGTTTAAAATGGTACGACATATGGCAGCTGGTACATATGAAGGTCCGGTAAAAAAGTCGCCCTGGGTTGCAAAGAAGGCTGCTGCTGCACTATTGGATGGATCGACCCAACACCATCAGTTGCTCTGCATTGAGCCATGCTAGCATCAGACTTCCTTGTACTGCTGAACAGCCAGTCTTGATCACCAAGATCTGAACCTTCATTCTCCAACAATACCGGATTCCAGGTAACAAACAGATCTCTGAACTTCTTTTCTTTCTTCTCAGCTTTGCGGTCTTTCTTCTCAGCTTTGCGGATTTTCTTCCGTTCTGACCGCGAAAGCTTAGTATCCTGCACTTGAGCTGCGTCCGCATTCCTACCAGAGAAGCAAGGCTCCTCTTTTGGCGTAGAGGTGATGGGCTCCTGCTGCTTGAGAACAGGCAAGTCCTTGTGTTTTTGCAGAACAGGAGGCTTCCGAGCTTCTGGCAGGCAAACAGCTGATCCCGATTCCTTCTGTAACACCTTTGCTAACTGAGGATCAACTTTCTGTGGCATCATCTTAACAGGTGCAGGATCAAATCTTCCCATCACTCTAGCAGGTGAAGGGACCACACTTCCCAAAAACTTCGGAGGTAGGTCCGATCTTCCAACTGGTACCTGAACAGATACCGGGGGATCCATCGGAAGTGTGACCTTCGCTGCAGGCTGGGGAACAACTCTCTGCATGGTCCTTGACAGGGTTTCTGAATTTTTTTGTACTGCTTGGGATTCACCATTTACCCTCTGCTGAGCAGAGGTAGATCTCACATTCACCTGATGATGGACTGAATTTTGCTTGCCCAACAAAGATGAACCTGATCCCATTTGTTTCTCCAAAATACCTGATTGGGAATCTTGATTACTTTTTATCTTGATGCGAAGGATGTTTCCTGTAAAATAAAAGTCAGAACGATTAAAAACCTGTGATTGATTTTTACAACTAATAATAAAATTCAAAATAATTAAAACAAGAAGCCTCACCATTCTTAGCTTGGCCAGGGCTGGGCAGGACAACCCTTCGTCTCTTGCTGCTGTCCTGTGAGCTCTCAGGAGAGTCACGAATCGTCTGAACAAAACAAGGAGCTCCATGCTCTTCTGAGAGTCCACTCTTCTCCAACTGTTCAACTGATTCTTTGGATTCCCTTTTGGGATCCTGCCCCGCCTTGATGACATCTTCAAGCTTTCTCTTCTTATGGCTGTGCTTTGAATGTTTGGACGTCTCACCCTGCTTGGGAGCTTTCTTGTCACTCCTTTTGTCTTTCTTCTTTTCGGTCTTTTCCCTTTCTTTCTGGAGCTTCAGCCACCAGAGCAATCGTCAGTTCTGATTTAGAACGGACGACGGGAATGCAATGCAGCATTTTGACAATATCATGTAGCATGATATTTACAAGGACACAACACAAGAAATGAATGTAGCATTTGCATGCAGTTCAGACAGTAATGCTTCACAAAGATTATTCAATTGACTCATAATTACACAGTTAACAGAAATGTATTCTTTTACAATCATGTTGAACACATTACTTTCTTGACAACAGTTCAGACCTGCAACACTGCACGCTCTATTATAACAAAAAACTAACAATGAACATAACAGATGGTGTCAGTTGCTATTGATATACAGGACCAAAGTAACTATGAACTCCTTTGGTCAACAAAATAGTGACACAAATAAGAAAACACAAATGCATGTACTGACCCACAGGAGCACAGGAGCAAAAGTGAAAAACGTTAAAAACAGAAGAAAATAATGGAAAGCAATTCCCAATTCAAATCAACATGGCATTACACCAATAAAAAAGGGCGTTTCAATGCTTGCTACAAAAATGACAACTGACCCTTGTTACATAAGCTTAGCCCAAATATGATATGCTATACAAAATTCAGTTAATACGATTTGACACTGGAGACTATTTTCAAATAAAATTTTGGGGAACACAAATATTAGGTCAGTCTCGGAAGCACTAGATGGCTCATATTCTAACCATGGATGAACAACAAAATAAACTAATCTGGGCATTAGTAATCTAGCAGGATCTCTCCGCTCACGACCCCATAATTTTAGGCTGCCTAAATGTGGAAATCCACAGTGTTGAGTCGAATTTGTTGTTCTAGCATTCTTTCAATGTCCCAGATAACATGCAACCAGGATTCGAACATCGGGCTTAACCAATCTCAACTAGCGGCCATCCCCACTTAAATTTTCAATCGATCCGAAAGACCTCGTGCAGCTAAGCTACACATGATTCAGGCACTTCCCTCCGCCGCAAGGGTTAGCTTTCCCGGCTCGTGCGATACCCAAATCACACACGCACAACCCACAGATCCGAGCAAAACCAATAGGAAGAACAAACGATCCGGCACGTGCGTGTGTAAATCCGATGGTTCAACAAACCTTAGCGGTCGACTCCGCCTCGGCCACGGCCACAGCCACTGGGTTTCGCACGTACCCCGGCGGCGGGTAGGGGAAGCACCTCGACATGGTCGACGGTCGACCGCGCTCTACCCCGCCGAGAGATCACAAAGACTGGCGGCAAAGCCGGCCTAATCAACCGCGAATCGCTCGAAATCGATCGATTCGCGGCAAGGAACCCACCGGAATTTTTCAGGGCGCGGCGGGATTTGGTTTTGGCGTGGCGGCTAGGGTTTCGCTACGGGGTGGGGAAAAAATTCTAGGCTGCGGGAGGAGAAGGAAACGAAAGAGTCTCTTCCAGGCCAAGGGGGTAGGCCGCTATTTAAAGCCGCGGGCGAGGAGGCCGAGTCGTGCGGGGAACTAGCGCGTCCGTCTCGGTTACGAGTTGTTTCCGGAACGGAGTCGCTGACAGGTTGGCACAGGCCCGTGGTGGGCCTCTATGTCAGTGGAACAGATCTACGCGCGGGTGCTGTGGACGGCGATGCGCTGCATCTACGCGTCGCGGGTGTGGGTCCCGCTTGCAGGCGGAGCCGGGGTTCAGTATTCCCGCGGCGCACGAAACGTGTATGAGGGCCCACGGCGCCGAACCGACCTAGAAGCGTCGGCAACCCGCAATCACGGACCGGCACGTGGGTCGCGTTTGCCAGCCCAAGCTCAGCTGCCCGCGTGAGGCGCGTCTGCCGCGACAATTTGCGGTGCGGAGTGAACCACATCGCGATTCACTTGGCGGCGCAGAAGCACCGCTAGTGCCAGGCCTGTGCTCCAACGACTCAAATACCTCGCGGACCAATTTGAAACCCTCGTTTTCAAAAATTTCTCTCTATTTCGCACCAAGTTTTAACAAAAAAAATCAAGTATTGGAACAAGGAAAACCGAACATCACTACGATTTTATTTGTGCTGCAAGTGGTCACAAGGAAGTTGCAACCATCCAATCGACTGTTACAATAATGGTTGGCATCTCAACAGAAACCAAACCTGATGCAGAGGCATCTTGAGAGTACATGAGTCACAAATATAAGACGCAGTGATCGACCTAACAATGTTCAAACATAGTTTGGAAAGCGTAAAATCTAGTAAACAAGACACCATCACCAGTCCAAGCCTCTGAAAAATGTGTCCCCGAGGCCCATCACACTGAAAGGTCTTTCGCAAATCAGATGAGAAGCTTCTCAATAGAGTCCTGCAATTTCATCAAATTTGATTAATCAACAAGAACACCATAAGAAAGATTAAAACAACTTTATGACTATTCCAAAATCATAATGTGCAGATATATAAGATAAAATATCAAGTATTAACAACTACTATAAGACAGAATATTAACTACCTTGAGGCCCTGTATCTGTTGTTTCAGCTGGCTACCCTCATTGCTGGTCACTGAGCAAGCAATGACCGGCCTTGTCACGCCACAAGCACGGCCAAGAGCTTGTTTCGATGGAACAAATACATATGGCACGTTCTGCACATAGCATAGGGCAAATTATTAGCCAATGGTGATTTTTTTTTTTGACACGGTCCAGTGGTGAAAGTTTCCATATTCATTAAGTATGTTCACAGAATTGTTGTATACAAGTAGTTCATGTCATCAGCCAAGCAGGATAAAGAAAGCACAAAGAAGCATGTTAGAACTAACTAAACATAAAGCCAAATCAGCTATCAGTATTGCAATGCCGGGCTGAATTGAACTATCATTACATAACAAGTCATTAATAACCAAATAACCTGCTAGTATTTGCAATGCCGGGCTGAATTGGTGTAACAGGTAGCTCATGTCATCAACCAAGCAGGATAAAGGGAGCACAAAGAAGCATGTAAAACTAACTAAACACAAGCTTTATCAGCTAACAGGGGCTGCACTTATTAATATGTATAATTTTATGGGCTTATCAGCTAAATGGATACTGCTGGGCTTATCAATACATATTTGTTACTTAAATGGAATGAAACCTGTTAGCATTATTAAATTTATAAGAAAATCCTACTTACTGGTGTTGTGGGCAGTATCAATTCATAGCCCCTCCATTTTTTTTTACTGTAAAGGCATGTTTCATTTTGTTATGGCAGAATTTAACCAGCAATTACTCCATAATTATATTATTGTGTTATCAAAAAGTATAGTCATAAGAAACTTTTGAATACAGATATAATGATACCAACCTCACGGCAAACAAAAATACATACTAATAGAAAAAACGTTGGTTGAAGGCGACGCAAAATTGAGCATTATGTTTTCAAGCGCAGGGAGTACTATTTTACAGATAATTAGTTGAAGCAATTACTTTTTGGACAGTAACACATACTGACAACACAACAATTGCAAGCATCCATGATATGTAGCATAAAAAAGATTGGCTTTATTGCAATCAAAGCAAATAAGAAATCCTCTACAGCATAAGCAGTTAACAAAGGACTGTTCATTCTCACAGTACAACAAAGGGCAAAAACATAACAATAATCACACAGCACTAGTGTACACGAAACAAAACAAAAAGGGAAAGAGCAAAAACCAGTACCTTATCCTCAGCTAGCAAGGGGAGGTGGAGCAGGATCTCAAGCGGCTCCGTGTCCGCCGCCATCACTACGAACTCCGATATCCCCCTGTTCAGGGTCTTCGTCGCTGCGCGTAAACACAAAAGAAACAAATTGAATAAGAAAGCCCCAGAATTAACAGAGTACAGGCCACGAGACGTGCACAAGAGATTGGTCCGGTACCTTCGTTCGCTCCCTTCTTGAGCTGCTTGTAGTGGGCGGCCTGCTGGATGGTATCGAGGATACCCATCGTCAGCTGCGCATCAGCCAGCGGGTACGCCTTCGGGTTCACCGCGGACTCCATCGCAGGGGCGGATCTAGTAAAAGGGACAGCAGATAGATAGTTTTTGCAAGAGTTAGAAGTTAAACAGGCATCAAATAGCCAAATAGCTTAGAGTCTAGAACTCGATTTTGCACAGCAGACAGGGAGGAGAAGAGGGTGGGAATACCTGATGCGCGTTCTTCGCTGGCGAAGTGCGGCGGCGGCAGTAGCCTAGCGGCTGCGCGGCTGCAGGGTTATTCGGCTTGGTGGCGGTGGCGTACTGGCGTTTGTCGCGGGCAGCGGGTGGAGGCGTGGAGCGCCGTGTAGACGTGTGGTGGAGCCGGGAGGAGAGGCCGAGGCTGGTGGCGGTTAGGGTTACCTCGAAGTATATATCCTGCTGGTTTATTGGGCCTTTAATGGATCTTCTCTTTCCAAACTGAGACGGGCCTGTAGCCCTGTACGCATGTCGGCATGTGCAGCGGCCTAGCGGGGAAGTTTTTTTTTCTTTTTCTTTTTATACACTTCCTGCTATTCTTCTCCTGATCGTTTCCATTCCAAGCCAGGATGAAAGCGTAAATTGCGCTGAGGGATATTTCATCAGAAAAAAAAAACTGCGCTGAGCGAGGGTGCTTTACTTTACTTGCACAGTTGCACTAGGATTCTTTTCTACAGGTTTGATCTCGTGAAGGATTCCATATGATTATTCCCTTTGCAATTCGATGCTCTAAAAGCTCTCCTATGATATGAAAAAAAAAAATCGTTAGGAAGTGAATCTTATAGAAATCTTCATGTCAGAGTGATAAAACTAGTACACAAAATTCAAAAATTATCCTCCAAAATTGTCACATTTCTCCTATTTGATTGCCTTGAGATAACCCAGGTGGGGTAGATGTAATCCAGGAGAAAGAAGTGCACAATCGTTTGATGGCCATTAGGCAAACTGATGACCCTATACACAGCCCCAGAAGCTTTTACTTGTAAGTTGTAAACAAGTGCTTGTATGTGCTTTATGTACAAGGACACCACAGTTACATTATATTCAACAGCACGAGCGCGCCTCAAAAATTTGTATATCTTTGTTTTTCAGAGCAAACTGCTTCATTTTTTTTTTTTGAGTAATCTAGTGCGCATCAAATCCGCATATGTTGGATACTCGTATCAGCAATTCAGCAGCAAACTGCTGCATTTTTTTTTTTTTTCCGAAAACCGCCGAGTCTGTGCAACAGCTGCATATTTTGGGTACTCGTATCAGCAGCAAACAGCTCACTTACAAAAATATATAAAGCTCCCTCTTCGGCGAAATGCAGCATTTGCGGTTCCTTTCTAACCAACACAGCAAGTCGTGGAAGCCCTAACATGCCCAGTTCTACTTGATCGATGGAATCGAGTCATTCTTATAATCCCAGAAGAATGACAGGTTTCGAAATGCACCGAGGCTATTTGCATCAGGCGGTTCCAACTATTTTGACTGCCACCTATCAGTATGAGTCTGTTCGTTTATTCTTGCTTTATCTTGTTTCAACTTATACTTTCACAAAATACTAATAAACCAGCCGTTAACAGAATCAGGCTGAATCAGGCTATCCAAAAATTTTGAAAAAAAAATTAAAATATGATCATTTTATGCTAATTTCAGTACAAAAGAACACTATGATTTCTTCAAGTACCCAATATATGTCGGCTAATAAAGATTGTATTCATGGTGGTAGGAGAGCGTCAGCTCCTTGCTTCGAAACAGCAAACCAAAGCGATTGGACATGATCATAAGCGGACGGTGATACTTCTCCAACTGCTCTCTGTTAGACGCCGAAGCCAGCTACCGAGGATCTAGTAGTTCCTAACCTGACGAAGAGAATTCGCCCGTGTAGCATATGTACGGTATCATACTTTCTTGAATTTGAGGGAAATTGTGTTAAGGATCGTTCTGACAAATCAAAACATCTCCAAAAAAAAAAAAAAAAAAAAAAAACTTGCAGAACTGAAACAAAAGCTAATTTCTTGACGAGCATACATGATATTTATTGGTCCAGCCATCCAAACAGAACAAGGAAAAGACTGTATGCAAGCTACCAACCACCGTCAATACATCACATTCAATAACAATAGGTTGCATCCTCCTTAAGCCGTTGAATTATACATTAGGGCAGTTTTGACTACGAAGACAGCGTTCTGACATCAGACAGTAACATCCTCATGGACCTCAGCCAGACGATGAGAAGACCGCTTTTTAGTGTAAAATATGAAGAAACTCTACTACCCTACACTTGTTTTAGAAAAATGGTTGCGCTATAAGTCTTCCTCGCCCAACAGAAAAACTGTTGTACCACCATCCTGACCAGAAGCAGCCTAAAAATTGACAGGCAAAAGAGGTTAGGGACTATCAATTATCAAGTGATGAATCAATGAATGGACAATTCATAATTATATTTCAGATAACAATGTACATATATCTTTTACATTCTATCAAATGACACAACATGAAACTCTAAAATCAAAAAATTTTGGAGGATAATTTTTGAATTTTGTGTACTAGTTTTATCACTCTGACATGAAGATTTCTATAAGATTCTTCCTAATGATTTTTTTTTTTTCATATCATAGGTCAGCTTTTACATCGAATTGCAATGGGAATAATCATGGAATTTCACGATATTAAACCTCCAGCCGTTAACAGAATCAGGCTGAATCAGGCTATCTCTAATGCCAGTACAAAAAGAACAAGATGGACTATAGTTCACAAAAAGATTGTGTTCAAAAGAGCGTCAGCTGTTTCAAAACAGCAAACCGAAACGATTGGACATAGTTTATACTTCTCAACTGCTTCTTCATTCCCCAAACCGAAGGTCCGAGACAAGAAACTAAACTTCGTTCTGACAAATCAAAACATCTACAAAAAAAATACTTGCAGGACTGACACAGTGTTCATACATGATATTTGTTCCAGCCATCCAAACAGAACAAGGAAAAGATTGTATGCAAGCTACCAACCACTAAACATCACATTCAATAACAACAGGTTGCATCCTCCTTAAGCCGTTGAATTATACATTAAGGCAGTTTTGACTACGAGACAGCATTCTGACATCAGACAGCAACATCCTCAGGACCTCAGCCAGACGAGAGAAGCCGCTTGACGACAATGAAGAATCTACCTTTCAACCCCAACAGGACCACCACCACGACCAGAAGCAGCCTAAAAATTGACAGGCAAAGGAGTTTAGGGACTATCAATTATCAAGTGATGAATCAATGAATGGACAACTCATAATTATATTTCAGATAACAATGTACATATATCTTTGATTCTATCAAATGACACAACATGAAACTCTAAACAAAATCACACAAAAGTGCTTCCTAATGTTGCGTAGGTCACTTCACCAAGATATTCTGGATTTCACTGTCTCAGGTCCATGTGCCCATCTCTACTGATAAGATGCACTATAGAGTTCACAAAATGATTTAAAAAAATGTATCGTGCAAGTTTATTTCTTCATTCCCAAGGACAAGAAACTAAACTTGACAATAGTGATGGCACAGTGTTCCACTTTCAGTTCCATTATAAACACAGTTTCAATGATCAAAATAATATCCAGGCCAGCAGGAATCTTTCAACCATGTAAGAGTTCAAAAGAAACCATCCTTACAAGTAAAAGAAATGAAATAACTGAAATAAGTGGCACTCAGGTATATGTCTTGAAAAGAAATTAACCCAAACAACAACAAAATCAGCATCAGAGGTCCCTTCCTACTGTTCTGTCCCTCCCAAAGAAAAGAAAATAAACATATGCTTTACGATGGGAGTATTACAACCATGGATTTATCCATTTACATTTGTTTTATTGTTTAAAAGGAGAGAAAAAATAAAACCTACAACAGCCTCATTTATCCTTACCTCATGGTCCCAGCTAAAGCGAAGGACATAGAACTAAAATTCATGTTATGTCCTGATGGTCAAAAGATGGTTTTAACCTGAATGAAACTAAAATAACTGCAGCATCTGTACCAGTTCATATTGCTCCCAACTCTATCCAATAACCCAGTCTGAACTCTTGTCTTAACAGAAAATATCAACACACAACACTTTAATTTTAAACCATTGATAACAAATGTTTATTTTTTTTTCCTATTCAACTGACCCTAGACAGTTTGCTCAATTTCCACCAATGCCAATAACAACACTAACCCCACAAGTCCCAATATTCCATGCATAGGCATCTATCATAAAGAGAAGAATATCCCCATGAACAAAGGTTTACAAAATAGTCAATTAATATAAAAAAAACATACCAGTAAAAGTTAATCTGCTCCACATACAGGTCACTATCTTATCTTAATGTAAAAAACATACCAGTAGTCATACCCACTGACTGACTGATTTTAGGCGTCAAGACCAATAGAACTGCAACTTACGAAATCATGGCCTCCTAACTCGCGTATTTCAAAGTAAATACAATCAAACTATTGAATTCTATCATTTTCCTATGTTAACGTTAGATTTTTTAAAAAAACATTCATGGTGCTGGACTAATGTCTGTAGCGCTTATTTACTCCAATGTATCACAAAACAGAAAAGTTTAAAATTGTCCTACAATAGAATACAAACAAGTCAATTCCAGACTCAAGAAAAACTATGCTATATTCCAAGGAGCAGTGTTAGGTTACCATCCTATTGGCAATAGCAAACTCTGAATTTGGGATATTCTTGATTAACAAGAGAAATGTATAAAGCGGATGATACTTAACAACAAGCATGGCAGAAACAACGATTTTTGCCACAACCACAAAATGCAGATGATACTCAACAAGCATGGCAGAAACAACGATTTTGCCACACAACCACAAAATGCAACAATATTAATATTAATAAAAAAAATGTCCAGTTGATTATAATGAAAAAACAATACCAGTCAATGTTTAGTCCACTAAAGGGCAATGTTGGTCCCTTTCTCCAACATGGTGCTGTTCCACTGTTCCAATGTGCATGGTTTGTTTGCTGCAGCCCATGGTTTGATTTTAGAGTACACTGGAGCTGCTTTAAAGGTCTCCATCAACCCTCTTTAGTTCATTTCAAGTGCTAATTATCCAAAATAAATGTGCCATATTTTGGGAAAAGTACTACTAACAATTAAATTAAAATTAATGCAATTTGCAACCCTATATAGTCATTTTAGGTTTCCATTAGTTATGGACTTACAGGCAAAAGAAGATAAAATCAAATTATAAAAGATGGTTCAATTCAAAGGAACACAATTATATATATTAGTGATGTATGTTATGCACTTATATCTGAGACAATCATATACGGCCGAACCAAAGGCAATGGGAAAAACAATGATTGAGGTAGAGATTGGGAAAAAAAGAAGGGATTGAAAGTAACAGTGTTTTGATGAAGAGAACAAAACTGAAGGAGATGTTCTAGCTTAATATACTGATGAACAAAAAAAAATATCCCCAAGATTTTGTGATATCTATTAAGAATTTAAGAACAGAACTGATGGAGATGTTCTAGCTATCCATGAGCAAGCTACATTTGCAGCATTGTTCATCTTCGAAATGTTTGATAGCGTACCAACCCCCCCCAAAAACACAATTTTAACTGGTAAGCAAGATTATTCTATGCAGTCAACCAACAAAAGTGTTGTGGTGCCTTTGGAAAGAGTTAATGCACAGTTAAGTTTATTATTTCACAAGGGCACATATTCGTTGCATTTTCTTATGCAAATTACATAAACAGGTTAGTCATATCATACTGAAAGCTATGTAATAACGAAATAAAGATATGGTGGTAAAAATCATAGTGAAAAGGTTTATAGGTCAAAACAACAGAAAGCAACATTACCCGAGCACGCATTGCAACAGCGCGTCCACGGCCAACTCCAATAGCTGATCCTTTGCCCTACATTCGACAAAACAAGCAAAACATTTCACCATTATTTTTTTTTCTCACAGCAAGACACTAAGCGGTACAGGGAATCGTCAGTCACAAACCCTAATCCTCGCTTCCAAGCGCTTGAACATGGGGGCGTTCTTGAGCATATCAGGTATAATCATAAATCTGTAACATAACATCAGCAAAACCCACACACATAAAAAAATTAGGCCGCCGCAACTCAACAACATTGCATCGCGAAATAAATCTAGTTTTCCGTTTACCTCACTCTGCTTCCTCTAATGAAGACGTGCTCCAGCTGCGAAACCTTCCCATCCTGCAGATTAAACAACAGTAAGGAAGAAAAATACTCAGGGGGCAGAATCCATGGGGATCTAGCTCAGATCCGAAGGTAGCGCGGGCAGAGATAGCATACCTTGGCGGTGAAGGTAATGTTCTCGAGCTGGCAATTCCAGTTATCCTCGCACTCGACCATGGACCCCCGGTACACTTCGCCGGTCTTGAGCTCCACCGTCACCACGTGACCCGCTGCCTCATGGAGCAGCTTCACCGGGATTCCCAGGCTCCGGCTCATCTTCCCCTTTCCGTCTCTATCTCTCGCTGCCTCTCTTCCCCCACGTTGCGCCGCTAAAACCCCAGCTCGCGGAAACAGGAGGGCGGCACAGGCGGACCAGGCGGACCAAGGGCGAAGGAGAGAAGAAAGAGGAAGGCTTGGATCTTAACGGGCCGTTTGTTACGAGACCAGCCCAAATTTGAGAGGAGGGGAGCCCGGCCCAAGTCGCCGCGAAAACGACCGCACCGAATCGCTTGCTGATGAAGCAAATCGCCGAGACGAAGGAAAGGGGAAACCGATGCGACGCGTCTTCAATCCACCTGTCCGTGATTAAAAAAAAAAAATCCACCTGTCCGTGATCCGTCCACCGTAGAACCAGACTCGAAGCCGAACCAATCCCCCACATCCACATTCATTTCGCTCCCCAGTCGTACGAACTCGCAGATCGGAGAGACCGAGGCGCCCGCGGATTTGCTTTTTCCGTCCCTGCCCCGTTCACGAGAGAAGTTTCTGGAGTGTTCGAATCCAGCAGGGTTCCGATGGCGCTGCAGTGGATGATCCTGGCTTGCGTGGTGGCGGTGGAGGCGGCGGTGGCTGCGCTGGTCACGCTCCCGGTGCCCCGCGCCGTGCGGGTCAGATCGTCGCGCTCACGTCCTTGGTCCTGCAGCCCCTCTCCACCGTGATACCCTTCGCCGCTTTCCAGCTCCTCGGTGCGTGCGTCGCCGCCTCGCCGCCTTCTGCTTGCGACCCCGTTTCGGGCTCTGACTTGAGTTTTTTTTTTTCCTGATCTGATGTGGGTGCAGATATCTACTGGAAGAAGGAGCACAGGCTGATGTGCACCTCGGAGATTTGCACCGCTGAAGAGCGCATTCGTTTCGAGAAATCTGTGAGTGATTGATTCCCTTCCATGTTTAGATTTGTGTGGTGTTTCTAGGGTTCTGGTTTTCATTCTTAGCTTTTTAAATCTGAAATATGTTGTCGACTGTTTGTCTCTTGAGGTTCTAGTTGTTTAGTTGGTGTATATCGGTTCTACTGCCTTAGATAGAAAGCGTAAAATGGCCCGATCAAATCGTAGTAATATTTTGTAAGTTTTTGTTGCTCTCATCTTCAGTTTGATTTTGATATACCTGTTTAGTAAGATGATTACTTTCGAAACTTTAAATGGCTCTGGAAAAAAGCAAAGTTTTACTTTTGAACATAAGTTTGAGAACCAGAAATTAGGAAGAAGGCAAGATGCAGTAGCAAAATTTCAAAATGGGTAACCCTGTTTTTTTGAGGCGATGTGGCGTCCTACAGCACTGGAGGTATACCTGGACACCTAGGCGCCTTCTAGGTGACGCCTAGGCGAATGCCATAAGCCCATAACTGAAACCTTGTGACACCTGAGGTATGTCTTGATGCCTAAGCAGCGACTCAAAAACCATGTGGATAACAGAGGAAACAAACATAAATACATATTATATATTAAAATATATAAATATTTATATAAGTAATTAGTATCATTGAAAAGATCTTTAAGTCTAGTTTTTTAATAAATTTATCTGGAGATATAAATATTGCAACCTATCAAAGTTGAGAAAGTTTGACCTATTGCGACTTTCTATAGTGACATCTAAAAAGGGACGGAGGGAACATATTCTAGAATTGATCTTATAACCTATCAACTTTCATTGTATGGTCACTGTGCAAAAAGCATGGCAGTCTAACATCTCATAGATTAGAAGATGCTTTGTCTATCAGCTAAACTTTTAGGGGAGCATAATGTTTTTTCATTTTCTGCAGCCATCTTGTTAGATGTCATAAGTGACATGTTCATTTGCACCTACAATGCACCAACTCAACTCAATTGCATTCCTAAAAGGAATCCTTAAAAACCCTGTTCAATCATCCACCTAAACATATTCCATATTTCTGTTTTGCTTTAGCACACAATACATATATATTACGTTGGATATTCATTCACCTTGTCCTTGTTAGCATCACAACACCATATTCCCAACCAACATCATCTAATTCCTTCTTTCCTGCAGCACAAATGTGCATTCAGGTTGCATGATAATTACAAAGGGGGCAGCCAATCATTAGGGGGAGGCCGGAGGGAAACCCACCTTGGGAGGGGCGGCGGGTTTAAGGAGCAGCAAAATTGATGGATGGTTAACGTAGCAGCCCGTGCAGACATTCACACGCTAATGTGAGGAAAAATAATAGCAGATATACCCAGGCTTATATGCCCCTAGGCTATATGCAACCATTATTCATTTCCATATTTCTGTTCTGTAACGTTGGATATACCTGTGTTAAGAACTAATAAGCATGTATGTATATATACCTTCTATCCTGCATAAATATGCAGGTTGCATGATTATTACAACCGTTGAGACTTGAGACTTGAGACTTGCGTGAGAGGTAAATAATAGCAGATATACCCCTTAATTTGTATATGCAACCATTATTCATTTCACATAAGCTGTTCTACAATGTTACATTCACAAAAAGGGCACAGTCTATTATCAAGCTTCCATAAAGTAACCCACCTTTAAAACAAACAGCCTGCATGGTGATAGTGGACTCTACTGCTACTGAGTTATCTCTGCCATTGGGATCTTTTATCTCTTTTCTTTCAAACATCTGTGGCTCTACCATTCATTTTCTTGTGTGCAGACTTGTGAAACTTTTCCAGACTTAGCTTTCATGTTTTGTGATTTTGTGCTTTTTGAATGTGCTTTTTGTTCATCTTCAGTATCTTTGGTAATGGGGATCACCCACACCCCTTCAGAAGTTATGACCAATAGCTTGTCCATATCAACCAATTATATTGCTGCTATTTCAGCCTTTCATAGGAAGAGAGTTTTACTGCGAGTTTCTTTAGTTCCTCTGTCTCAATGATATATTTTTTCTTGCACAGATGTTTAAAGCTCAGAGGAATGTCATCCTTTGTGTTTCAGCATGCCTCCTTTATTGGTAAAGTTTCTCATCAACAGAATCTGTTTTGTTCACTTCCTCTGAGTGTCCATCTTGTCATAATTTTAACCCTTATTATTTGTTTTCTGGTACAGGTGCATTTATCGTATCGTAAAATTCAACAAGGATATTAAGGCATTGGAAGAGACCGAGAAGCGCCTCAAGGAAGAGTAGATCTATTGTGTTTTAAGGTTAGTTGTTTTAGTGTGGTTCAATGCGTAGTAGGTTTTCCAGTTCTCCTCAGCAGTGAATTTGTAAGGATATCAGATGGTGGTTAGTTTGATGTTGACTTGACCACGCTTTCATTAGTAAAGAAGCCCTTCAGCACTTGTTAGTGTTGGCCAATCCAGAGTTAAAATGTTGAAAAAGTTGCCTCATTGTCACTCCCCATGAACCATTTTGCTAATGTACCACTTTCTAAATTCGTTTGCTATTTTAGTACACCTTCCTTTCTAGTCCATCTTCTGTGGATTTCTCACCACTATTACCTTTCTCAAATGAACACATCCTCTCCCTGTATTTGCTCTCTCTGCTGTCCAAGCTCCAGGTGTGGAAACCATGTAGATCTCCGGTGAGCTCTAGCCATGTTCTCCGCAAATACAGCTGCACGCTGGGTAGCTTGGATGGAACATCAGGTGCAGGATCAAGCTTTCAGCAATGTGTTGAGCTTGGGCACCAACCCACCAGCTCCAAAAGGACCACCAACCCACACTGAGCTCATGTAGTTGGAGTTGCTTCACCTCATAGTGATCGTGTGCAGCAAGGGGTTTTTTGGTGCACGTGCCGCATGAATTCAAGCTGCACGAATGCTAAGGGAACCAGCAAAGCTGCTACACATGGTGTGTCCAGGAGGGGCATTAGCGGCCGAGCCAGAGACAAGATTTGACAGAATCCTAGGTCGGAACAAAACAGAGTAAAAGGCTGCTTGAATAGAAAATCGGATTTATGGTGTAGTATGTTAGAAAAACAGTTTATGGGAAGTCCTAATGAGGCCATTTTTCCTTGAGGGTCTGTTTGGATAGAGGAAAAACCTCTCTAATCCATATATTTGTTGGGAGAGATTGAAGGGGAAATCAGTTCATTTTCCACTCCAATCCATATGGAATGGAAGGGATTGGATTTATCCTGATAAACCCAATTCCTTCCATTACACATGGAGTGGAGTCGAAAATAATTTCATTGGGTTTGCATTGATGTGGTTTGCTGAAAAATAATTATAGGCCACCCGCCTGAAATTAGAAAATAGTTTATTGCCACCTAATTGTTGTGCTACCGCTGTGAAGGTCAGAATGGACACATATCTTCATTTGAACTAGAAGTTCTGTAACCCATGCATGTGGCTCTGATTGGTTTTTATGTGTTCATGAATCTGCCTGCTTGTCCAGTAACCAACTGGGCAAGGTCATCCTTGCGTCTTATTTTTACTTGCTTGTTATTATACCAAAACCAATAGCAGTATGACTATATGAGTAGCAGATAGTGCCTACTCCGTATGCTTTAAGCTTCAGTAAAGCATGAGCATGGGCATGGCATACATGATACATCCGCATTTTGGGCAGAGTAATGGAATTCTTCAATTATGATAACCCTTATGTTGGCGAGCTAGTTAATTGTCCTATGTACCACTCTATCTAGGCAGTGGAGTTGAAAATTTGGTCACCCATCTTCCAACCCATAATTAATATGATGGTGATAAGTACTCCCTCTGTCTCAATAAATCAACGTCTAGTTCTTTTAAGTCAAACTTTTTTCAGTTTAACCAAATTTATAGAAAGCGCAAATATTTATGACACCAAACTAGTATCAGCCATGAAATACATTTTCATAGCATAGCTATTTGGTATTATAAATGTCGGTACTTTCTCCATAAAGTTTGTCGAACTTAAAAATATTTCGACTTTAGACAACTCTAGAGGTTGATTTATTTTGGGAGGGGAGGGAGTAGCTGGTTCCAAGTGTAACATATTTTTTTTAGCACCAGTAGATTGTAGATCTTAATACAAAACTATGGAGTTAGTATAAGATCTACAATGTTCTTTTGAGAAAATCCTGTACTTTTCCGATATGTTGTATTCATTCTATTATACTTTGGTTACAAGTCTCTAATTGGCTAACAAGGGGATATCTGAGTTACATTTTTCTTGTTCTTTGCTTGATGCAGGTGGCTGTTCTGGTGTTCCTGGTCTTCAGAAGTGTTAAAATGTCATAGTTTGTAGGATTTCTGGTGTATAGTCTTCTTGCAGAAGAGAATGTTATACTGTTTCGGTGAACATGTGAAGTATGAGTTTTATTTTTAAGAGGTTTTTCCTTTAACTTATTGTGACCATTTTTAGCATCGGTCAGTTATCGAACAGTTTAAATGTTTTCTGGAATCTTGTTTGAATATCCGCAGTCCTGTTCTTGGTCATGCATGCTGAATACCTTGCCTGCATCTTTTTGAAGAAAATATTGATAACATTCTAGATAATCTTCCCAGACATGCACGGTACAGGGTTTTGCCGATACATCAGCTAGAGAAAGGCCTCCTGCAAGTAGAGAATCAACTTGGGGACAAACTATTTTCATCTTCCACAACTTGCACAAAAAATCAGTCACGCATCTCTTAAAAGACGCCTCCATTTTTCTCATTCAAATGATGATGACTCTAAACCATGATTCATTAAATAGCTATTATCAAGTTCAATACTGCTATTCTCGTCTTAAAACTAATATAAGTATGTGCATTCTTTTATGTCCATATGCAGATTATTCAATGCCAAAAATTACATAGTTTGTCATATATTCAGAAAGTTCTTTTATAGACTGGCTACCCATTTGCTTCTTTTTTATGATAATCACCAGACGACTGGAATGTCATTGGCAACAAAAAAGGACTAGCAGGAACATCATTTGTATTTCAATTCTAGACTTTCCCAAATACCAGGAACATAAATCTCAGATACCAATGTCAAATTCAGTTTCATACTGGAAGGCAAAACCAGACTTATATATGATTTTACATCCCTAAAAAGAATCCATCCCTCCCTACCTTTGCATCATATTGGCAAAGAGACAGAGAGGAACACATACTTGGCCCAGAGCTTGCATGCAGATCGCTTTCAGGACTGCTTCAGATAGAAGATCTTTCCTACTCGAAATGGCAGTTAAGAACAATAGCTCTTGCACTAATTATAAAACTACAAGCATTCTTGCAAGGGAATAAAGAAATATATATATCTATCTTGGCATCAAGTATAAAGACATCTACGGGGTTGGAGATGTTTCTCATAGTTAGAATAGCATTTAGCACCACAATTTCATAGCAGCTCAGTCTTTTTGTAGACAATTGCTACTTTACACATAATTAAAATTAAAATTTGTGCAACAACATAGCATTTTACCAATCAAAATTCTTGAAAAAGCTATACATTTACCCGGTGGTAGAGTTCATATATTAGCTAAAAAGTGAAGACATATACCAAATAAAAAAAGTTATAATCACTGTGACAGCAATACAATAAGAATCAAAGAAGACAATACAAAGATA
Source organism: Hyparrhenia diplandra (assembly GCA_015847255.1). Classification (NCBI taxonomy): domain Eukaryota; kingdom Viridiplantae; phylum Streptophyta; class Magnoliopsida; order Poales; family Poaceae; genus Hyparrhenia; species Hyparrhenia diplandra. Next base: position 2,387 of record JADLZK010004491.1, on the reverse strand, counting down.
TAATTCAGAAATTAAAGATAGAAGTAAATCAAAATATCTTGACTTTGAAGTGGCTCCATGTAATGATTAACTTGTTAGCAAACCATGCTCAAGTACAATTGTTGTTCTGTAAAAAAACGCCCCAGTCAGGGCCACTCGCCTCGCTGCTAGCGAGTCAGCTACTACTGCCCTGAAGGTTGCGAAATCAGCCGCTTGTCATGCCATTTGCCTAGACATAAATGCAGGTTGTAAAAAGAGTAATCTTTTCCTGATTTGAAATACCAACACTACCATGCTTGACGGATGTAATACTACATGTCCAAAAGTCAGGATTCTCTGTGCCTCAGCCTGCAACATCCATGTATCCATGTAAAACTTTTAATTAATTGGACAGCCATTGCCCAGCCACTGCCACGACCTCACCTAGCCACTCGCCAAGCTGCCTATCTACACACCTGAATAAGAGATCAGAATCACCAAACTTGCTTGGATTGGATTAACATCACAGTTCACTCAAATCAAATTTTGGTACAAACAAAATAGGTGAGATCAACATCTCATCTATTCAGTTATGGACATGATTATTGTCCAAAACCATTACAGGCCAAGCATCTTATAATAATATGCAAGTTCAGTACATCATATTTGTATAATGAAATATTGAAATATTTTTCGTCTGTATAAACTGGTAGTCTAGCGATCTAGGGGTGTAACATGGCACAGCTAGCAATAACTTAACAACATAAATTTAGCATTTTTATCCAACTAATCTCAGTTTCTTTAGGACACTTTATTATCATAACTAAAAGCTCCCTTTTAGAAAACTAACTATCTGATAGCATTTAAAATGCTTCATAATTCAGGAAATGTTAACTTTGAGCTAGAAACCTGGAAGCAAAATAATTGATGGATCAGAGCAAAAGTTGAAACCACAACAGCGAGGGAGAAATTTACATGTTGCCGGTTGTGCGCTTGTAAAGCTTGGGTCCTTACTATGTGCTGCAGATGCGAGGACAGAATTGCCAGCGCACCATGACGGATGGCTGCTGGGTCTGCGCCACCCTCGCCGGGTTTGCCGTGCTGTATACAAAAAGATTGAAAATCAGTAAACCTCAAAGCAAAAGCACCAGATCCATGAACATCCGATCCAAAATCACCAGATAATCACCAGGGGAAGAAATCTGAGCTGGGGGCTGCCGTGCCACCACGCCACGCCGGGGAGCGCCCTCAATTCGTACCCAAGCCCGGAACTCCGAGAGAGGTGGAGGGAGCTGGAGCCGGGCGTGCTCGCCCGCGCCTGCGTCCGCCGTCGGGGCGTGCCCGCGGCTGTGGCCGCCGCCACGCGGGCACCGCCGCGCTGGGTTGCGGCCGCGCCTGGGCGCCGTGCCACCGCACCACCACGGCGGGGCTGCTGTATTCAGGGCCGGCCTCGTCTGGGAGACGCGCTGGGCGACTGGTGACGCTGCACCGGGGGCCGCGCCAGCGCCGCTGCACCCCGTCCGTGGGGCGAGCTCGCCCTCCAACACCGCGCTGGGAGTGGCCACGCCGCGCTCGCCTCGCGCCGGGGCCCACCCGTGCTGGGGCCGCCACGCCGCACCGGAGCCACCCGCACTGGAGTTGCCGCAACGCCGCGTTGAGTTCCACGCTCGCCCCGCGCCGTCGCGCATGAACGTGGGGGTACGCGCCTGCCGAAACGACGCGCTGGGTCCCTCGCGCTGCCATGACCGGCCACCCTAGCCCAGGCTCAGGCCTCCACGCGCAGGGTGCGCGCCCGTCGGGCCGCCGTGCCAGGCCCCTGGCGCCGCCACACCTGGGCCTGCTCTCACCCGAGCCACCGGGGCTTGCTCGCCGGGATGTGGGACGCTAGAACCCGCCCGCGCAGCTCGACGCCGGCAGTGCGGTGGCCCCGCCATAGCTCCGCACCACGCCATCCGGCGAGGGCCACCGCGCTATGAGCCTATGACCCCACGACGCCCTCGCCCTCGCCCTCGAGCCGCCCGCGTCAGGGTGCCGCCGTGCTAGAACCCAGGGAGAGCTGAAGAGAGAGAGCGCGAATGCCATAAGCCCATAACTGAAACCTTGTGACACCTGAGGTATGTCTTGATGCCTAAGCAGCGACTCAAAAACCATGTGGATAACAGAGGAAATAAACATATTCTAGAATTGATCTTATAACCTATCAGCTTTCATTCTATGGTCACTATGCAAGTGATGGGCCAAAGCATGGCAGTCTAACATCTCATAGATTAGAAGATGCTTTGTCTATCAGCTAAACTTTTAGGGGAGCATGATGTTTTCTCATTTTCTGCAGCCATCTTGTTAGATGTCATAAGTGACATGTTCATTTGCACCTACAATGCACCAACTCAATTGATGTTAGCATTCCTTAAAAGGAATCCAATCATCCT
>JADLZK010004490.1:0-33017 GCA_015847255.1 Hyparrhenia diplandra | reverse complement strand
ATCCATCATCGATGAATAGATATACTAGCTCCATCACTTACACAATTACACCACCGGAGCATCACTTTTCTTTTTGGCTCAATTGACGTTTTTTTTTTTGTTACCTACTCCCTTGGTCCCAAAAACAAAAAAAAAATATATTCTCAGTTAATTTTAGTAGCTAGCTATTAGTTGCAAGGATCTAAACATAGCCTTAATAATCATAGAAAACTAACAAATATGGCTGATAACAAGCGTAATGGAGGGTTTTACATGCTAAAAATCTTCTCTAGCCAACAAAACCCAACAGGTGACAATATGACCCGACAATGTTCAGTAACCCTTTTTTTTCCCGGCTGCCTGCAAACTTCTGCAACGAACGGGGCCAGGATTACAGATCAAGTTCTTTTTTAGTCGAAAACCGATCTAGCACAGAACATGCATGAATCTTCAATCAAATCAGACGACAATAAAAGGCCAGTCTCCCATGGGAGTTTAATACCGCGTTTAAATGCACATTAAATAGAACGCCACGCCCCGGTAGTCTACTTTTTGCATGAACTCGAGGAGAGAGAAGGAAGAGTTTCATCTTGGTGAAACTCTCAACGAATACTAACTATCTCTGAGTCATGAAATTAAATGTCTATGAAACCACAAGATGAAACTCTCCATTGAGAGTAGAGATTTCATCCAAGTTTCATTTCATCTTATATGACATGGCAGTCTTGGAAACGGCCTTAATGAAACTCACCATTGAGACTGGCCTAATGAATCGTAATCCCGAATATATAAAGTTGATTACGGTGAACGAAAACTGATGAATTGAGATTGATTACATACCCCTTCAAAACTTTCCTTCCATTGAGAGGGACGATATGACCATTGCGTGCCCTCTGGGTCGACTGCCCGATAAGGGCGACGCCTGGCCGCCGCCACTGCCACCAGGCGTCGCCGCCCCTACCTCCGGCCTTCCCACCTCCCCTTCACAGCCCCTCCCCTACCCCCTCGCCTCCCTCTCCCCTTGCATCCTCGCTGGGGAGTTTGTCGCTCCCGCGAGGGACGGCTCCGATCGCGGCCTCTTGCCCTCGACGCCGCCCCCGGTCACGGGGACCGTGACCACGCATCGCCGTCGGACGACTTGGCGCGCGCGCCCGACCCGGTTGGTGATACCCGACCATCCCGGTTCCGATCCACGCCGCCCCGCTCCACCCGGCAAGGGCGCGCCACGCCCAGCCGCCCGGCGGCGACATCCCGCCCGCCGGGCGCTGCCTTCTCTGCGGTGGGGGTGGGCCCTGATCCGCCATCCGCCGCCAAAGCTGTGTAGATCCGGCGTCTCACGGACCGCGGCCGGCCTGACGACTCAAGACTCCCTCCCTCCCCACGAGAATTCCAGATTTCGGTGGTGGGAGATGGCGGTGGCTTCGGGCAAAATTCGGCGCCGGGCGCCCGGGAGAGCCCGGTGTCGACTCGATGCGCACGCAAGCCTTATCCTCATGGCCGGCAGCATGCCGCGGCCGGGCCCCTCTCCCGTGATCCTCCGCCGCCTTCGCCCGCTAGGGTGCCACATCAGATTCGCTGTCACGGGTGGTTCGGTCGGCCGAAATACCGATTTCTGATGCGCCGATAGTGGGCTTCAGCGGATCCGCCGCCTGCAACGGCGTGCCTGGCGCGGCGGGTCTCGGGTCGCGAATGGCTCGTACGCCGCGCCGTCTGACGCCCCGGACGGGCGATGTGGACGCGGCGTGCCTCGACCATGATGGTCCTCGCCCCGCGCATCTACCCCTCGCCATCGACCGACCGTCCACCCCCGCCACCCAATGTTGCCCCCTTTCTGGGGAGTCGCTCGGAGGGGGGCGGCATCGGCGGTGGGCGGATGATGACGGTGATGCCTCCGGGGGCGGAGTCGCCCTCCAATATCGAGCCACCATACTCTTGGTGCTGCCCGTCGAGCCCCTGGAGGTGGCAGCCTCGCCAAGGCCTTGTGAGAGGGGTTCAGCTGCGCCTCATGCCCAGTGGCCACGCATTGGACGGGCGCGACACAGTCGCCGTCGTGCGCCAGCCTTCCAGGCTCCTCGTGTGCCCGCGTGCACCGACTTGGTCCCACGACCCGGTCGGCGTGTGCCGTGCACCGGCAGCTCGACGTTTCCCACCGTCTGCCGACTCCTCGACACCACGTCACGGCGTGTGGCGCGCCCGATCGACGCCCGATGGCTGCGCGTCCAAACGCCGCCACCGTGTGCCACCTCTCCGGGCCGACTGTCTTATTCCCTAGTCGACCTCTGCTTCAGCTGTCTGTCGGCCCGACCGTATCACCGCCCGGTCGTACCTCCTCGTCCGTTGTCTCTTACGCGCGGAGCGGTATCGGGCTCGGGATTGCAGACACGATGTCAGCCTCAGCGCCCTTCGAAACGCCGTCTGAGGTGCTCACCGAGCTAACGGGGGTAGCGGCGGTCGGGGGCTCGGGCGCTCTAGAGCCACGCGGCCCGATCCGTGTTGGTGAATTTTCTCTTTATGCCTTGCGGTTTATTCTAACAGCGCGAGAAGCAGATATCAAATACCACTACATATACAGGTAGCTGTATTTTCTTTAAGCATTTCTTGATTGAATAGCCAAGCAAGCAACTTCGTATTATATTATACATACCGAAATATTGACCGGAAACAAGGCCAAAGTAGCCGCTGAAACTAGGCACGATCAACAACCTGATGCATGCCTATCTCCTGAAGAACAGGATCACGAACACTGATGAAACTGACGGAAACAAAGAGAGGACGCTGACTGATGTATACCCAACACACAAGCTAGGCTTATTCTTACAACGCAGAGCACATATCAAATAAGACTACATACACAGCTAACTAAACAGTAGCTAGGCAGTGAAGTTCCATGCATGGACAATGGAGACAACGAGCTCTTTGCTTTTTGGATGGCAGCTGAACAAGCCATTCCCATAATATATAGCATCCTGTGATTTATAATGATGCGGTGTGTTCAGGGTGTATGGATCTGATATGCCTTTTCAACTGAGAAGTACCATGCTTCTTCGTACCAGCTTGTAACACCTTTCCACAGTAGCGGCACTTCGTGTCTGTATCGCTCCCGTCCACCCTTGTGAAATGGCCCCAAACTTTAGACCGTGGAGGACGCACTTTGCGGTTACTGTTTCGTGACGAACTGCCCAGTTCAACAGTATTTATGTCCTCGTTACCCCGGCCACTGTCGGCCCCAATACTCCCGGACGAGTGAGGTACTATGCTGTTACTGAAATGGATGCTCTTGTATCGACAGTTGGAGACCTTTACATATATATGCTTCACTAAATTTCCAGCAAATTCTGTACTGAAGCCTAACGAGCAAAAGGACATACTGCATACTTTCCCGCTCATATCGGGATCCCAGGTAAGCGTACCGAATTACGACTGCTAAGTTCTACCTTCACGAATGATCTGCCAACATTTCTGGAGCCACTTGATAGAATGATTCCAGCAGGATCTTCATACGGCTTCGCCCTGATGACGTGTAACAATCTGGTGACCACTGCACCTGAACTCGTGTCAAATATTCCGTCCCCTTTTCCAAAAAACTTCAATCGAGAAGCCCTCCTGAGCACTTTTGTAGTCGATAAGCAACAGGAGCTACCAGAAAGTAGGATAATGAGTTCAGTCCATGAGTCCAGCAGCTGCCATAAGTTAGCATATCTAATCCCATCCGAGGTACTGAAGTGTTTGATAGCCTCTTCAAGATACAATAATAATAAAGTGCGTTAGAATAGAAATGGGGGAGAAAGCGAAAGAGGGAGGCAATTTTGCTGTGGGTCTGACAATCATTCAAGAATTTCTAACACTCATGTAATTCAGAATTAGAGCTCTCTGTTTACTCTTGGACTAGTAGCTTCTACCATAAATTGATACTCCCCTCCATTCTAAAATGTATGGCGCCGTTGACTTTACTCGACATTTGATCACTCGTCTTATTAAAAAAATTTATGTAATTATCATTTATTTTGATGTGATTTGCCTTGCCATTGAATATATTTCAAGTATATCTTATACTTTCGCATAGTTTGTATTTAATTTTTGAATAAGACAGTGGTCAAACATTGAGTAAAAATTCAACGGCATCATACGTTTTAGAATGGAGGGGTATTATAGTAATGGGCAGTTTATGGATTGCAAGAGTAATCGATAGATATAAAGTATGCTTCTAAAGATTTATCCATATACTAATATGACTTATAGACGTAAATAGAGGCAGTATGTTCACTAATTTTTGTTATTGCCGTATATCAGTTAAGGACAACAATCTTAGGTTAATATCAAAAGAACATATGGTGTTGGAGGCACCATAAACATACGACTTCTAATGTATAGTTTAAAATTGCAATATAAAAGTATATGGCCTCGGAGAACAAGTGGATATATTGTTCATTTGGATTCTGATCCAAATTTTTTTCAAAGCGTGCTTTGCGTCTGCTGTATTAAGAGAAGTGGGAATAAAGTTACACTTGCCTATGTGACCAAGCGGGCAGCCTGTAGCCCACCTGGGTTAAACACTTCCAAAGCGTCACCGGCTTTAACGGTGGAGCTTGGGGTGTACTGGCGAGAAAACACTGCGACTAACGCGACACGGAGTTTAAGACTCGTGCGATCCCTGGCCCTGGCTCGCCAAGTTCAGCTTCGGCGAGCAACAAGCATGGGGAAGTTGGCGAATCTCGTCCAGCTTAGCGGGCGAAACCTCAGCACCGGCTTGGTGGAACTTGGCGCGATCGTGGTGTGCGGAGGTTTGTCACCACATGATCCGCGCGCCCTCCACTGTTCAACATCACCGCTCGCGCTGCTTCACGGATCGGGGATGCGGTTGGTCGTTTTGCGGCCAACGATCCGCTGCGACGTGAACCAGTGGTCATCGTCGACCTTGGAGGGCCTTGGGCGGGCGGAGGGGATCAAAGGCTCCACCGGCGGCCAGCGTCACGGAGTCGAAGAAGTCTGTCGGCGGCGCGCGGACGGTAGAAACACGGCGCGGGGAGCAACGGGTGGTGCAGCGGCTGGGGTCGGCGCGAAGGCCCTCGGCCGAGGTGTCCTCTGCGCCTCCGGCCTCCGCCGTGCCGGCGCCAACCGCTCGAATGGCGTGGTCCGGCGACGCTTAGTCCGGCTGCGGGATGTCGTCGAGTGCCCGCCCGGCACCCGACCTCCGACTCGCGGCCATCTGCGGCTCGACCATACGCTAGCCGCGAGGGAGGCTCAACTGCACCACCAGGAGATTGTGTGGGGCGGACGCGTCGAGGGAGGCCTCCTCAGCATTGGGTCCACCCGGCGGGGGGCTCAGCGGCAGCGCGATGGTACAGCGGCGGTCGGCGTTGTGGTTGACACACGCGGCGTTGTTGGCCCCTCAATAGAGGCCCGCGCCTCCTCCCATTTGCGCGGCGTGGTCGGCGCCGATGGGCTGAATAGAGAATCTCGGCCGACCGAAGAAGGGGCCACCGCATGGCGGGGCGCCGGAAGGGCTCCACGGCAACGCCATGGCTGTCAACGTCGTGGCGATCCGGAAGACGAAAGCGGCGGTCATGGGTTCCGCCGCGGCTCGTCGGGAGTCCGGTGAGGGACGGTGATGTCGATGCTGTGCGGTTCCTCGCCCGATGCCTCGTCTTTGGCTGCGGAGGGGCGAGAGAAGGGCACCGGAGCGGCGATGTGATCCCGGCAAAACGATTGAAGCGAAGGCCGACCGATGAAAGGCGGCACAGTCGCCGCCGAGCCCGAAGCGAGGCGCTGGCGTGCGTCCCCTCCTCACCGCTGAACGAGTGAATCCATCGGCGTCGATAGTGGGAAGACGCGCCGGCGTAGGTAGAGGGCGGCGATGGCGATGCTCTCCCGGTGGCGGTGCACGGTGGGGCTGCGGCGAGGCGCCGTGTCGCGCACGCGAGGAGGTAAAGGGACCGGATCGAGCGAGCGCAGCACCACTCGTAAGGCTGCGAGCGCCCGTAAGGCGGATCGTTGGCGTCGAAGGGCTTGGCGGGCGGCGGCGGCTTGTCGGCACCGGCTCGGTCCTCAGTGCGGCAGCGGCGGCGACGCTTGCGCGGCGCGCGCGGGTTGCCCGATGGCGTCCACCGGCGGCGTGGATGATGTTGCCCACCTCGGGGATGGCATGGCGCCGCCGGCGTGGCACCGACGGTGCCCGAGCTCACCGGCGACGGGGTTTGAAGGCAAGGCGCCCTACAACGGCGGTATGGGGCCTCGGCCGGCGACCTCGACTTCCTCATCCGAGCAGTCGGAGAAGTTGTCCTCCCACCGCATTTCCTTGGATGCGGCGGAGAGAGGAAGTAGGGGGCCGCAACCTCCACGGTGGGCGGCGAGCGGCGGCCCCCGGCGCGGCGAGAGGGTGACACCAATGCGCAGCCAAGCTCACCAGCGATCGGCGACATGGGCGGAGAGGCGGATGCGAGGGCGACGATGTCGGAGGCGAAGGTTGCACAAGCACGGCGTCGGGCTGCGCGCCCCCAACAAGGCCGGCGCGGGATCGGGAGGCGACTTCGGCGGGGATGCAAAGAGTCCGGCAAGGGGAGGCCATGGCGTACCCGGCTGTCAGCAGCGTGTGTCTTGGGCCCGGACACGGGAGGAGGAGAAGACGAGGAGGGCTCGGCCGTCGTGGGCGCGGTGCGATCGACCGAAAGCGCGTCGCGGCCTCCCGCCCGGGTCCGTCCATCCCCCCGCGAGGAGGGAGGTGGCGGGGACACCGGGGCGGCGGCCGAGTCTTCGTCAAAAGTTCCCCTTCCTCGACGCTCGTGGGGGGAGGGGCTGCGCGTAGTGGCGGGGCCGCGGCCGACGAAGACGAGCGCGAGCGGTGGCCACTGCGGCCGGCCTCCAGCGCGTCCAGGTTCCAGCCGGCGGGCATCGCGAGGGCAACAAGCGTCCGCGCGACGGCCACTGAAGTGGCGCGGCCCCAGCGCGAGACGGGCGCGTGTCGCCTAGGCCGCCGGCTTGAGCGGCGGGCGACGGATCCCGAGGCATGCCGGATCGTGCATGGCGCGACGGATCCGTCCCAGAGAAAGGGAGCGGGAGCGGTAGACTGGCGGCCACCGGCGGCGGAATGGCGGCGGCGCGCAGAGAGCCACGAGGGCAGCGTCGGGGCAGGGGCGGATGTACCTGGGAAGCCGGTGCAGGGTAGGTGGGATGGGGCGGAGCGAGGACCGGGGCGGGTGCGGGGCCGGGGTGGCGCCGGCGCCCGGGGAGGCGGCGCAGTCAGCGTCCGCCAGAGCAACGGTCCGGGGGCTCAGAGGTTCCAAGCGTAGCGTTGCATGCGATGCGCGTGAGGCCGTGGGATGATCATTGTGTCTCCGATTCTGATCCAAAATTATATTAAATCCTTACCTTTTCCCGGAGTTTCATTTGGTCCTTTACAGCACGGCTCCAATTGCACATGCGAGGCCGGCCAGCAATTGGTATCGTCAAGCTGGTCAATCGGTAGCTGATGTTGTGTCCGTGTTAGAGGCAGAGGGTCTACAACCACGGAAACACAACAAACAGAACAGATTGGATTTAATTCAACTCAATTATCGAAAGATTAACCATATCAAGAAAAACAGTTTAGGAAGATATAATAAAAATTCGAGCTAAGTATGGACCCCAAATGAAATTTAGTGTGGCAGGAACAACAATAGTGTTCAGAAGAAACTAGAAGCCCAAACCTGTTGTGGGATAGAATAATGGAATATTTATACATTCAAAAATTGAAGAAACCAAACGAGCTACTTTTAGAACAAGCTAGCTGAATATTTACAGTAATTATGTTGTTTTTCTATAAATGCCAACCAAAGACTTTTTTCGCAGGTGCTGTTTGAGGAACATATTGGCTCTGGTCTTGGGTTCAGTTCATTCAAGTAATTAAGAATGACAAAGATTTTCTAATCCAAGCATGTAAAACACTAGAGAGATGGTGGTTCTGGATTTCTTATTTTATATATGGATGACCTTTTAGTTTTGTGGATTGAGACGTTTATTTAGTTGCATGAACTTCTCTATGAGAGTATGTAGTGGTGAGCTAGTATATGTAATAATAAGAGTGGACTGATTCCTTCTCTCTTTTGAAGATTGATTGAAGCTAGAATATTCTTCCATTGTCAAAAAAAAAAAACAAAATTCTCATGACTTATACCACGAAACCACCGTGCCCTAAAATGCAAGAAAAAGTTTAACCATCCATGGGTTAGCTAGTCCATTCCTCGCCTCGTGATTTGGGATTTCCTTACGGTTTAGAATAGGAATTAAGGTATCAAGTAGTTGATAAAGTGCAGAACTTGTGAAGAAAGAAGCTGTTAGTACTAGAAAGGAACAAATAAAGAAACCTCACCGGCGTTGGTTTCCACCGGCGCTGCAGTGCCATTGCTGTTGTCTGTGTCAATTCTTACTTCACTCTCACCATTGGGATTCTCAGTGATTTTTTCGAGGCTGTAGAAGAACCCATTCGCAGTTCGATGGGATGGAAGCTGTTCAGATGATTTAGCATCTCAGTGAATGATCTGGGTCTCATGGGGAATCTTGCAATAGTTGCATGTCACGGTCACGGTATAACAGAACATACAAACTGGCCAACGCCTGAAGTGCAGCCAAACTATTGATGTCCGTAATTCTTCGTCCATCGTTCCTCTAATATAGTTGCCAAGTTCCAGTACAATAGCTTTTGTCACCACGTCATAAAGCCAGCCATAACCAGCCTGAGAAAAGGAGCAACCATGCATATTACTGGTGAAATAGGAACAGCTTTCAAACAAATTATTATTTTTATGAAACTTTACTATGTATAAATGCTCAAAATCGAGGTGACATGAGCTGAAAATTTTGAAACTAGGCACTGCCTATATAAGATCTTACTATTATAAATTGGAGCCTCCTTTTTGAGGCCTCCACATTAATCCTCTCTCGAGATACGCTAGAAAAATAAATAAAATCCTAGAAATTCTCATAAAAAATTAGAAGCACCCAATCATCAGCTTAGCATCATCAACAATAATAACCATTGAATCTCTTCTATTTTCTAAAAATTTACCCACCATTGCCATTATAAAAAAATAATCTAAATAAGCCCCTAAATATATATAAAAATTACCCACCTATGCCATTATGAGAAATAACTTAAAGTAACCCCTAGGTTTTGATCTAAATTACCCACTTATGCCAATTTCTATTATTAAAAATTAAAGTAGATTTATAAATAAATTTATATATAATTCATTACCTCTATCATTATTGTATTAACCTATTGAAAAATAAATACTCCACGAATGTCTAACTATGTTTCTAAATTACCCACTTCACTTCAGTTAATATTGAAAAATATAAATGTAATACATACGTGATGCGTGTCATCATGTAGAACATATATATATTGATTAACTATGTAGAATCTAAAATATATACCCACCAACTCTAACACTTATAATTGCTAGCCTGTGCAGAAGCACGGGTTGATGGGCTTGTTCTCACTAAGTACAGTCGCAATTGATTGGAATTAGGGTGGCATGAGGTGAGATGTATTTTGATATTAAGCAGTGCTCTATATATTAACGATATGAAGAAATTTTCTATAATAATTGAGGAAAAATTCAATGGCTTAAATTGTCAGGCGCCCGATCGGCGGCTACATAGGTAGGAGGGCAAAAAGCACGGAGGCAAAAATTGCCTACTTGTTGTGTCTATGATTGGGCCGTAAGAGTAAAAAAATGCCTTCCGTTGCCTCCGCCAACGTGGGGATTAAGCACTAGACTATAATTGCATTCTTGTAATTCTTTTTTTTATCAAGGACAAAACGATAACTTCATAACTTCATAAATGTGTCTACAGTTAGTTGGATTAAAAATGAAAGGGCGACACTCTAGGGTGGAGTGGAGGTTTCAATATAGTTAAATGAGACGTGACATAAGCAAAAATGATGACAAGAAACTAAAATGGAGCTCTATATATCAACCCCTGAAGGTTGTGATGCATTTGGCACTTGGATTTACTTGGTGATAAACCTCACACTAGACAAGGAATATGGGACAATTTTCCCACTACATGATATTCTAATCACATTGGCTTCATGTGGGCTTAAATTAATCCTTGGACCGGGATGTCAGACTAGTGGATTGTACTTTTAGAATCACTGAGCATATAATATGTGCTGCCAGGTTCTACACACACACACACATCTCTACGTACAACGATATAGCACAAACTACATACAACGATATAGCACAAACTACATACATACCTGTGTAGTGGCCCGGCGGGATGGTCGCTTGTTTGCCCTGCTCTGAGTCCCGGCCCTTCTCAGCACGCCACCATCTGGATCCTGTGGTGCTGATGGTATAAGCGTTCCTGCTGCATATAGAGCACATCATTGAGATATCAGAATGTCATATAGAAAGAAAGAACTGCAATAAACGGAAGAACAGTTCGATGAAATCTCACCAAATAAATCCGGTACTGTACTACCTTGTAAACCGATCAGTGCCGAAGTAGCATGGTTGACCTCGGCTGGACCAGGGATCATCGCTGGAGTTGCTGACCGGCATGAGGACAAAGTGGTTGGCGTCATCTGTTGTAGATGTTCATTGATCAGTAAAGCGTCATTGTCCCCAGGCACCCACCTCGATGAGCCTCCAGGTCGTTCGTCGCTAGCAGATCCTGCTGTTGTGGGTGAGGTGTTAGTTCATCTGCAACCATGAAACACAACAAATTGGACAGTTCAGATTTCATTACAAGGACACTAGGCAATGACAAAATATGGACTAGCTATAAGAACAACTAGGTACTCAGAGAGCCTATGAATTCTGAATTACATTACAAATGTATTACAGTATGAGATAACTAAATCTCAGCACCGAAGACTTAATTAAGATATAAACCCATATAGTCAAGATTAGGAGGGATTACAGTTCACCATAACCAGACCTTTTTAATTATATAACTAGCATACCAGGTACGTAGCTAGATAGCTAGCACGCGTACTTTTAACTTGCAAAGAAACTGTAAGAGAAAGATACAGAAGCACAGATCGAAGGAACATCACCGTTGCGGGCACCTTGTCCGACCACCAGCACTGCACTGGAACGGCTGCTCACTGCTGGACCACCATTGTTGTTCCCCAACTCATCGCCAGCCATCGGTAGCAAATCATCGTCCCGAGAAGAAAGCATTGGCTCATGAAGTGAGTCCAGGATTGATGGTGACCAGGATTGAATGTACGATCGCCCTCCAGGAGATAGTACAGCTACAACCATTGAAAACAACAGAGACAGCAATTAAGTATCGATAGTCCATCAACTCATACTTCTGCATGGGCTACAATCTTATTAGGAGGCATGATAGAATTGTGGATTAATTTAATACCTACAACTAATTAAAATTGTTAACCAAAATTGTTTATATTTGAGCTCTCTTATAAAAAATGGAATGCTTATAGTTAAACTATAGATGTTTCGCCAAAAAAAAAAAAATTATTATATATAAATATAGATATGCTATATATAGTGCTAGTCCATCAATTCGTACTCTGCATGGCTAGAACTTTAGGAGCTCAGTATTGAGACTTTGTGGATTAATTAGTATCTACAACTAATTAAAATGTTGAATCAAAATTTCTTACCTTTACGCATTCAGTTCATTTCAAACACATATAAATATAGATACTCAAAAATTTCTGTCATGTTGTGAAAATTTACCAGTTAGTCTACATGTATTTCCATTCTTATTTATATATTTTCTTGCCCCTTTCAATAGCACCTCCATTTTTGTTTAATATGTGTTAAGTTAAACATTAGCTTGTGTTACTATTAGTTCCTGCATTTAATATGTGTTATTATTTATACATTAGTTTGTTTAATATAATGTCTTCTTGCAGCCTATGTATATGATATCAATAATTTAGCTTTTGGGTTTTAAATTTTGTTCTTATTAGTTACTGCATTTTTAATCCCCATATTAAGTAAAAAAATCTAAAACCTTATGTTACCTTTTATTCAAAACTCTAATTTTCTATTCTTATTTAAAGAATGGATTATAGGTTGTAGTTACTACAATGCATAAGCAATTGCTTTTTGCCTGTACCATGGTGCTAACATGTTGCATTTCCTTTGTCAAAGAATTACTATATGTGTAGTAATATTTCCCTTAATTATAAAAGGTAGAGTGCTTACAGTTAAATTATCAATATGGATATGCTATATTGTTTGAACCAAAACACATATATATTCATCTATACAGAATTTATTGTCATAATAAAATGTTATTATAATCTAAGATGAATGGCGGAAGTGTCATTGGTATATGTGATTCGTTAAGAGTACAGTTTTCATGATCACTATGAAGCACAGATCGAAGAAACCTCACCGGCACTGTTCCCTTGCTCGACTAGCGGTAATGCACCAGCATGGCTGCACCCTGCTGGACCACCATTGCTGTTCCACAACCCATCACGACGATCCATCGTCAGCGAGTATTAATGAATATCCCATATGTTCCGACGACTCATCCAACCAAAGGTTCGCATGCTCCATGCCTATCGTTAGAGGACCTTGGTTCCAAGAAGAGGGCGGTGATGCCCAATCAAGTGTGTCGCCCGACAGGATGGATGATGACAAGGATGAGATGTGCAATAATTGCTGTCCTGAAGATAGTTCAACTATAATAAACAATGGAGAACAACAGAGACAATAAATTTAGTATTGTTAGTCCATCAACTCACGCCCCTGCATGGGCTAGAATATTAGGAGACAGTAGTAGTATGATATACTTTGGTGGACTAATTTAGTACTACAGATAATAAAAATTGTGAATAATAAAAAAATGCTAGCTGATATATTATCAGCTGATCCCGGCCGGGGACCCCGAGAGGCCAAGCTCATCGCCAGAGGGGTGTGTGTGAGTGCATAGATACATACATATATGAAATGAAGCTACGGGAGACGATCGAGCGAGAGTGAAGGAACGAGCCAAATACCAAATAAACCTAACCTGTCCTTGCGCCATGGGTCGTCGCCCCCGGTGGTGCGGCGGCATAATTGGTCTCTTCAGCTACAGCAGGTGCAGGACTAGAGCTCATCATCCCCAGCGGTGAGCAGCCGTATTCCTCGCTGCGGCCTCCAGCACAGAGATTAGGGTCCATCGGGGTCAGTCGATGCTGCCGGCTGGCGGCTGATCGATCGGCTGCAGCCAGCCTAGGAATTGAACCAGGTTTCGTGTGACCAGTGGCCGGCTGTGCGGGGTGACTACGCTACCACATCGTCCAGTTTATTTATAGATAGAGTGGTTGGAGCCCGACTACCCGTGCCTTTCGTGTGCTTCGTGTACACCAACTAGTGGCCGGCCACCACATCGTCCAGTTTATTTATAGAGTGGTTGGAGCCCGACTGCCCGTGCCCGAGTGATTAGCCTCACCACTTACTCGGGCCTGGGCGCCCGCATTCGGGCTCACCATTTTCTACGGCTCCTCTTTCGCCTTGACCTGTGCGCTGGGCACGACGTGCAACATGGACGGACATGGTTGGCCGGATCGTCAAAGCGAAACTGAAATTTGCGAGCCCAGCCAGGCTCAATTTTTTGCGAGAAAAAATTTTTAGTAGCTACGAAAGACCAGCGCCGGTCTTCCGAGGACCTGGGACAAAGCTAAAATTTTGGACCCTTTTATATGAACACGATAATACTACTAATATTACCCATTGGTAGTATACACACACATTTTTTTCGAGTGGATACTAACCAGCCGTTAACTTAATGCAAAAGCAATATTCATACGAAGGTATACATATTGAGTTATCTTAAAAAATTTCATCTATAGATGGGCATCGGGCCGTGCCGTGGCGTGTGTGGGTGCCA
Organism: Hyparrhenia diplandra; assembly: GCA_015847255.1. NCBI lineage: Eukaryota > Viridiplantae > Streptophyta > Magnoliopsida > Poales > Poaceae > Hyparrhenia > Hyparrhenia diplandra. The sequence continues at coordinate 19,190 of JADLZK010004490.1, read as the reverse complement.
GGGCGTGCCTCGTGCCGGGGCGGCCCAGGCACGGCACGCCGTGCCCTAATTTCCGTGCCGTGCCGCCCGGTGGGCACGGTACTTCTCGCTGGCACGAAAACGCAGCTTGCGGCGGGCGAACACCGGAGGCGAGGCGGTGGCGGGCGGAGGGCGCGGCTGGCCGGGCGCGGGCGGAGCGGCCTTGGCGCGGCAAAAGAAGCGCGCGCGGCGCAGCCTTGGCGCGGCGGGCGGAGGGCGCTGGGCTGGCAGCAGCGGCGCGGCTCTCAAACGGAACCGAGGTCGGTGCGGCGCTACGCAAGGGCGCGAAGCGAGAAGGGGGACGCTCGGCCGGGCGGCGGCGACGGAGGCGCGCAGCGCTAGGAGGCGAACGGATGAGAGAGAAGTTACGATGTTAGGCATGTGAGCCAGAGAGAAGGCTGTTACTTTGTTAGTATTTGTGGGCTGGGTCAAAATTACTCATTGTTGTAATTCATCGGGCCGCCGTGCCGTGCCTACACCGTGCCACGGGCCAAGGTGGCGGCCTGGGCGCGGCCTGTCACCGGGCTGTGCCGTGCCTCGGGCCAGGATCACCGTGCCGTGCCCGTGCTCGGACGGGCCAAATTCCGTGCCACGGGCGTGCCACCGAGCTCGGGCTGCATGCACATCTATAATTTCATCTAACATTCCTTATGCGAGGTCGTTGATGATAGTTTCAATATCAATTGCATCCAACAATCCCCTCTCTTCGCTTTTCCTTTTCTTTTTGTCTCATTCTTGAGAAGGATATATATTTTCTTGATGTCATGGTATGTACTCTTAAAAATTAGAGATCAGGCAATCGGTAGGAACAGACAATCATCAATTAGTAAAGGGATCCTGATCAAGGCCTCAAGGAAAGGGATCAGAGAGGCCTCACCCGGACTGGAATGCTGCCGCCGCCGTCGCCACCAGGTCACGATCAAGGGAAGGGCCGAAGGGATGGGAGGACTGGAGGAGTTGCCTAGTTGCTAGGGCCGAGTTTGTGCTGCGGTTGCGTGATCAAAACTGACTTTGTAATAATTGGCCTGATTTTACCCGTTGGTAGGTGAAGCATTAGAGGTGTACCTCGGGGCCCATCCAATATTTGGACCTGGGACGGCGCCCCTGCCGCCCCACCCAAGGGCGGGCCTGCGAAAGACACGGGCAATATGGGGAATATGGGATTAAAGGAAGGGCGTTGAGATGACGTTTTTTTTTTTTGTTTTTTCTACTCCCTTGGTCCCAAAAACAAAATATATTCTCAGTTAATTTTAGTAGCAAGCTATTAGTTGCATGGATCTAAACATAGCCTTAATAATCATATAAAACTAACAAATATGGCTGATAGCAAGCGTAATGGAGGTTTTACAAGCTAAAAATCTTCTCTAGCCAACAAAAACCAACAGGTGACAATATGACCCGGCAATGTTCAGTAACCCCTTTTTTTTTTCCAACTGCTGCAGCAGTTTTGGCTGCAAACTTCTGTTGAGCTGCAACGATCGAGCACAAAACATGCATGAATCTTCAATCAAATCAGACGACAACAATGAATCAGAATCAGAATATATAAGTTGATTACGGTGATCGAAACTGATGAATTGGGATTGATTACACACGCAGAGGCTAGCTCTTGTTATTATTTGTGTAAGGTAGAGTTAACTACCGTTCCAAGCATATAAGGTTGCATCATCGATTGGTTTTGGCTAGACATCGGTGGGCATCTAGGGTTGCAAGCCGGGCAGTTCGCCCTGCACACATCCTGCGTCTGATAACACACGGGTTTATCTGGATTTATACTCAAGCAGCAGTAGCAGATCTTCAAGTGTACACAAGAATTCTTCTGGCAAAATAATAGTGCAATATCGCTCCCAGTCTCATTGGATGATGGTGATGATGTTAAACTTGCAGCCTCAAGCAGACGATGACGACCTGCTGCAATATTTTTGTATTCATATATAATCAGCATTTTTTGCATATATAGATGAAAACACATGATGCATATATATGATGATGTAATAATACTACTTGTTCACTGAAAAAAAAATTGCTACTTACAAGTCACAGGCGATGCATATGCAAGCAGCAAAAAGGAAAACGAATATGGCTGCCATGTACACTAGGACGCCACAGCTCCTACCTCTCATATTTGTTTATGTATTGTATACATAATATAATATATAATATAGGCTAACCTACTAAATGGTATATAGTTTGCATAGCCTATGTATATGGGTATATATAATGCTATACATAGGCAGAGAGAGAGAGGAGTGGTGTCGATCAGTCATATGAACCAGGACAAGATTGCACGAGCTATATATGTATATGGACGTAAAATCGAAATTACATACAAATTAAATGAGATATGGAAATGGGATCCGGAATAATATAGCCGTTCATCAAGATAGATGTGATTAAAAAAGATATTGCCATCTAGGAGGTAACAAAAAGATAAATAAGTATAGACTATGCGCGACCTATGCATGGAGGTAATATGGCTACATGACCCTGAACGTATATGGTTTGACGTTTGTTGGCCTAGATAGATTGCCAACATTATTATTTTTTTGTTTTAACCATGGACGTGTATACTAATATGTTAGATGGATTTTCTCAAAAAAATCATGAAAAAAAAGTATTTGATGCAGTCCGGCAGATCTGATTGTTGTTTATTGGCGGGGGTTGGACGAATTTGTTGGCCGAGGTTGCCTCCCATATTTTTATATTAGCCATGGACGTGCATACTAAATCCGATGGATCTTGTCACAAGATATTTAAATAACCATGGGCGTAGGATGGGTTTTTCTTAAAACATTTTTTCTCTAAAAGTAGATATTGTCTTTTTATTAATAACGACAAAGGTGGGTAATTTCTAGATAATAAAATTGATTCAATGGTTATGGGTGGCTATAGACTTTGGTTCGGAGGGCTGGATGCTTGATGCTTCTTATTAACGTGAGAATTTCTAACATTTATCTTTTTGAAGCGCATCTGGTGAGAGTTAACGTGGTGCCTCTAATTAGTACCGCCTCAATTAGTATCAATTAGTAATAGTAAGATATTCTCAGAACATGTATGTGCATGTTTTTATACAGATGGAAGATGCTATGAAATTTAATGAAGATGTAAAAAGAAAAAAAGAAAACCAAACTTCATGCAACAAACAATGATGCAAGGGCAGAGGAATGAAAATAGACGCTAAATGTCCAGTCTGTGACAGGATAGATGAAGATGGAGGCCATCTCTTTTGAAATGCAAACTAGCTAAGCAAGTTTGGAGGGATCTGAATCTAGAGAGTGTGATAGAAAGGTTGGCCAATCTCGGCTCAGCCCTGGAGGTAATCGAGCAAACTCTGAATGAAAAGAATGAAGTCCAGCAGATAATTTTTATTACATTATGGCTGATCTGGAGTGAGAGAAACTTAATCCGAGAAGAAGGAAAAAGGCGCCCTGCCGGTATGATTTCGAGAGCAGCTCAATGCTACGTAAACGAGTGGATGAAGGAGAAAAACCTACAGAAAGCTGTGAAGAGCAGTAGGGTGGACAGATGGGAAAAACCCCCAGATGGCTGGCTCAAGATTAATTGTGACGCCTCCTTCCTCCCAGCAGAGAAGACTGGTGGCTGGGGCTTCTTAATCAGGGACTCTGATGGTGATGTTGTCCAAGGCGGTTGGGGACGGGTGAATCACCTGCTCGATGCGTATCAGGCCGAGGTGATTTCCTGCATGCAAGGAGTGCAGGCGGCCAGCAACCTGGGAATTGGGCATCTCATCCTTGAGACCGATGCTATGCGGGTGAAAACAGCACTCTTGTCCAGGGAGTCGGATCTTTCGGTTGCAGGAGGACTAATGGAGGAACTGAAGTTTCTGGTGTCTACGAATTTTATTAAATTTGAGTGTGTGCTTATATTCCAAGAAAATGTAATAGGGTTGCCCATGTTTTAGCAACTCTGGGTGTTGGTAGTGTGGAAGGGGAGGAGCACTTGTCAAGCTACCTGCCTGACCATGTGAATGTAATTGTTGACGATGATTCGTCATCTCGTATGCAATGAGAAACACCCAAGTTCAAAAAAAAAAAAAAAATGATGCAAGGGGTTCCCACTTCCCAGTCCTTTATCCACCGGCGGCGAAAGAGAAGGTGTGCTGGTGTGGGCAGCGACGGCGACGATTCATGGGCTGGGAGCACGACTGTGGTCATCCCCTGGGCCTCAAGTCCGTTGGACGCGGCTCATAGTTGCTGGGCTGAGGACAGTATTGTGTCCAAAACTCCAAACGGCTACGACGACGTTTCGGTTTCAAACGTTCTCTCTTGGTCTACCGTTCTCTTAAGCAAGCAGGAACATGTACTTGAAGGATCAAAAAAAAAAAAAAAAACATGTACTTGTATAATTTTAAGTAATCCGGCTTGTACCAATTCATGATTTTCCTCTCTGGATATATCGAAGATCGCACACAGAAAATCTATGCCAAAACTGGTTCCTACTTTGCAAAGCCAGAGAAACAAAATGCACTTTTTGTTCGTGGAACTTCTGAATATAATAACTCTCTCCATCACGATGGAGGAGGAGGTCATCAGTCATCACACCGGCCAGCAAATAAGTGACGCCTCAATCTCACATAGTAAACAACACCTATATATCAGAGTTGAGTCTACAACACCACAGCTGCTCTCTAATGGAAATGTAATCGTCTCAACTCTCAAGTCACAGACTCACAACTCCTCGTAAAAGTGCCACAAGCAGATTGAAACTGGAAAAAGCGGATGCAGTTATCAATGTCCACGCTATGGCTCCAAGGATGACTGAAAGCTGGAACAGGCTGCATATGTGAGACGAGTAAGGGCTGCAGTAGTGTGTATCTACCTCGAGCAGGACGATCACACCTCCAGAGGAAGATACTGCTGCCAATGAGGCTATTGCTAGGATCTGTACAACAAGACATATATAATTACATCAAATTCTCACTTTTGAAGAATATAAGTGGAGCAATAATATGACATTATTACAGCATTCATTTTGAAACATATATATGCCCGAACAAGAAACTGGATCTGTGATAATATATCTATATAGTACCACCCAATGTCATGGTTTCTAAACTGAAACGAACAAACTTACCCAGTCACCTATGAGATACATCCATACAATCCCAATGTTCTGAAGGTCTCAGTTACTTATGAAGGAGATAATATCCACACCGGCAAGAGTGAGACTCCACAGAGACAGAACAGACATTTGAAAAGAGAGGAATCTGATAAACGAAAAAAAAATCAGGTTAAATTTTAGCTAGAAGGAAAATCTAATAAACACATATTGTGACATAATGCATGAAAATAACATGATAAAGAAAAAGTAATGTGATACAATGCCTGAATATAATTGACATGACATAATAAATTAACTTGCTATTTGTAAAACAATTGACTTTTGCATCCGAGTGTGTTACAGATAAATGGGAAGGGTGCACAGTTGTTCGATGGAACGCCATCAGATTTGGCTCAGTTTTCTTGTTCTTGCAGAGCTTTGGGGACAGAAGAGATAAGCTTCAAGCATGGTTGGTGTCCAATGATTGGAAAAATAGTGAATGTAAGATGTGGAGTTGGTGTTCATAGCTGTCACACCACTGTATTGTGTGCTTCGATTCGCTGATCAGCAGAAGAATGGGGCGATATCTGGATCCATTATTCCAAGGATGTTAAAAGCTCAGAGAGAAATATTTGCTAAACTGAAGCATGATAAAAAAAAAGGTACAAAGAATCTCCTAGATAGGATCAATGAAGTAATAAATTTGAGAACACAATATCTTCTCAATGAAACTCTCATGTTTGAAGGTAAAAGAATTGAGAGCTGCACTGAAAGTTATATAACTTATGCACTTCTCATGTATTTTTTTGTTGAACTTTCAAGAGAAAAGTTAGACTTGTTGTAGACTGATCTATAGTGTTCTTCAAGCATTTCTTGTGTTGTTCATATCAATGTTGGCAGCCATAAACATTATTTCAGCTGTATATGTCAACCATGCTTATTGCTGATTCTTTTACATGAAAATATGACGTCAACATCTTACAATATTATTAGCTGCTGCATTCTATTTCAGTTGTTGGAGTTTTCTAACTAATACTTTATTTACCAAATCCATTCCTAGCTGCTGCACTTGATCCTGAAACGCTGCATTAACTCAAAAATTTCTCAACATCATTCTGCTATACTTGCTGTAGTTGGTGCACTCAAAAAGTTAGCAAGCTCACCAGAGGAGGCATCAAAAAGCTATTGACCAGTTTGCGAACATATTCAGTCAAAAGAAAATGTTATTTGGATCATATTTTCTTGGTCAAACTTGTTTGCATATTTGTTTTTGTAAACTAGGGGCTAAATTCAATCAATGCACTGCAGCTAATTGGTGGATTTCATATGGGGATCAGTGCACAGATTTACAGAAACTTGCAATACACATTGTTTCGCAATGCAATTCATCAATTGGATGTGAGCGAAACTGGAGTACTCTTGCTCTAGTTCATACTAAATTGAGAAATAAGCTGAGACAAGCTTATAAAGTTGGTCTATGCTCACTATAATCTGAAGCTATACATTTGAAGCTGATTTCCAAAGCCTTAAAGAAAAGGAGACAGATCAAAACTCAAAAAAAAAAAAAAAAAAAAAAGGCAGATCCATATAGCCTGATGATGGATGCTGCTTTTTTATTTTTTTTAGATAATACTGCTGCTTTTTTTTTATGAAGCCACAAGGTCAAATTCGAGCACTTATTTTGTGAGCCCAACCCCAACTTCGGTTTGGGTGCCTGCATCGATCTAGCGGCTCAAATCCAAATGTCTCTAAACGGCCATCGAGGCCATTCTTCAAATTAAAACATCTACTATGTCTCTTCAGTATAAAAGCTTTCCAAGAACATAATATTTTCATCCCGACTTCAAACATGACGATCTATGTATGTTCTCCGATTCTGATGAAGACTTATAAAAAGTTAAAACATCTAGGTCCTGCCAAGAGCTTTCCAAGATTTATGTCGCCCCGGCTAGCTGAACAAAAAAAATCAAACCCAAACCCAAACCTAAACCAAAATTTCTTACCTGAACGGTGTGTACCGGTAAACAGTGAGCATCATGGCCACGGCGGATCCCGTGGCCATGAAGAACTGACACACGCGTAGAGTCAACCCCGCCCGCGTGCCGGGGCTGCCGAACACCACCATCACCGTTTCTTCGAATTCGATCGCCGAGAGCTGACCGGGGTGCGTAGAGGAAGGAGAGGACAGAGGAGGGAGGGAGGGAGAGGAGGCAGATCCAGTGGCCCTTTGTAATTACAAGTCAAAAATGTTGTGGGTTTCCTCTGTTGGGCTGTTAGCACGCACTGATGTGATGCATTGGAAGTATTAGCTTGACTGGTTTCCTCTGCTGGGCTAGGTTTCCTCTGTTGGCAATTTGAGTGGTTACCTTTGCCACTTTATGTTTTTGGGTAGAGGTAGGGGGGGGGGATTTTACGTCAATACGGTACTTATCTTTTTACGAGTTTTGCTGATCCAACTACTGTGTAATCCTCTACACGAAGTTATTTTAAATTTATTTTTCCTTTCTGAATATGTCCGAGTGGTGGACATTATTATCATTATGCAATATGAACAGAGTGTCAGGACTCAGGACAGTGTGCTTGGAATAGCAGCAGATCAGCATGCTAGATTTATGACTTCAAAGTAGGTATTCAGGTTGTTGTGCCAGAAGCTTTTCATCTAATAATGAAGTACTACTAACGAACATAGTATAAAATTCAGTGAGGTCGAGGCGCCGCTAATCCATTCGATTATCTCCAGGAAATCACTTCGATCAGGTCAGGAGTCGCGGTATATTTTTAAGTTTGTTCTTTGTTTATTTATATAATAAGATGTACAAAGGCTTACTGTTGCAGGCAAACAGCAGCAGCATGCAGACCCTTCAGGAGGAGAGCAAGACACGTGCAAGGGTCAGAGGAGAGCAGAGGACCGGGCAAGGGAGGAGGCCACGCACTCCTCCTCCATGGCACTCCTCCATCTGTTGTTGCTTGCTGCAGACCTGCAGTGCAGCTCCCGACATCATCTTAATAATACTATGTACTTAATCGCTGCGCATTAGCAATTTAACATCGCCATAATGCCATGCACCCCAAGCAAAACCGGTGCTAAGTGCTTCCTCACAGTCACAGCGTGACATGGCGATCACAATTCACAAGCATAAGGTGTCAAGGTACATACACGTATACTTGCTCGTCCATCATTATTCCTTGAAGCAGGAAGCACAAGACTGTTCGGCGCAGGTGAATAAACCGGCTGTTTTGTTGTGAGAAAAAAAAAACACTCACCGCATAGCCCGAGCCTCGTCATAATCAACATTAGACTGTACGCGGCGCAACCTACCATATCATAAAGCTACTATTTTTAGCATAACTTTTCTTTCGAGATTGAGGGTATAACCGGTTTTTCATTAAGTAGAAAAGAATAATCATTAGACCTGCACATAGACGATACAAAAAGGTTTCGTAGTTAATCTATGGATTGCCAACCAAATCCTCAAAACAAACAAAAAGCAAGAAAACGCGGAGGGCGGACCCTCCACCTAACAACCCCAATAGCTGAGCCTCCACCTAACAACCCCAATAGCTAAGCCTAATACAACGGATATCTCAACGCCTAGGTAGCCCGTAGAGACCGGAGCCATATACAATAACAGCGGTAAAGCATCTGCTAGAACTCCAAGCGACAAAGCATCCATCCAAAACCATCCATGGCAGCAAAACATCTGCCTGCGAAAAGATGGCGACCATGGTGGCAAAGAACTCCTACCGACAAAGCATCCGTTCAAGCAACCTCGATAGCAAAGCATCTGCGGGAATAGATGGCGACCTCGGTGGCAAAGCATCCGCTGGAAAAACACCTATGCGGCAAAGCATCCGCGGAAAGGCAAAAGCAACATTGGCGACCAAGCATCCGTCGGAAACATGACTTGGCCGGAGCCGCCCTCAAAACTCCTCCGAGTCACTTAGGGCCATAGCCCGCGGGACCACGGGCGAGGGAGGACCTACGTGAAAACCAATGACAAAGCATCCACCCAAATGAACAACTACGACTACTACTAACACAAACTAGACAAACCAAGGTGACTAGCAAGAAAGCCAGCTGGGATTTTTCACCCCCGCCCGTCGTCGGAAGGGCCTTGGCAAATGGAGGATGACCAAGAGTAGAGTGCGGTGCAGGGAGGGGTTGGCGCCACCAGCCAAACCACCATGGCAGAGCTCGCAAGTCACTTGGCCGCCGCAAATCACACCACCACAACGCGACAAGCACTAACCAAGGGCACCGCCACCAACCACGCAACCACGTCATGCTCCACCAGCATAGCCAGAGTGGGCCACCACGGCCATGAGGCACGAGCCCAGGGGAGCAACCACCCCGATGTCGAGGAGGCACGCCCAGTAGGCCGACCGAGCGGCCGCCACCCAACTCAGCCAGCAGACACCAGATCCGCCCCATAGGAGACCCCAACCGGCCGTAGCCGCCCCCGCCGCCACACCATTGAGGATCCAAGCTGACAGATCCGGCCAACCCTAGCCGAAACGCTGGAGATAGGGGGAGGGGGAGCACACTAGCCATCACCCAATCTGGGGCATGGGGGTTCGGATCCGCCAGCAGAAGCAGCCACGGGCCGGGCATGCCCGCCGGTGGCCCCCATGGTCTACGGGAGAGGTTGAGGAGGCTGGCCGCGAACAGGGTCAGAACAGAGGACCTCGGCCGGCCAGGCCAGGCCTCCATGTGTTGTTGCTGCAGACCTGCACTGCAGTGCAGTTCCCCATGCCATCATCGCTCCATTAACAATTTAACACCGCCATTTTGCCATGCACCCCAAGCAAGACCATGAGACCACTGCACTTTATCTCTCTCTCACAGTGCTAAGTGCTTCCTCACAGTCACAGCGTGACATGGCGATCACAAGGTACATACTCAGGTGCTCCTCCGTCACCATTCCTTGAAGCAGGAAGCATCATCCAAGTATCCAACAGAACAGAGTCGACACGACTAACATATTCTCCCTTGTGACCTACAGTAACTCGCACAGTCTGTCTCACACCTCAGCTCCTGTAAAATGAAATGATACTCTGTGGCAAAAGAACAGATGGAGAAGGACAATACCCATTGAAATGATACTCCTCCTTAGTACCTGATGAGGCGAAGCAATACTCTCACTCCTTTGGTCTCAGTACCTCTCTTCTGTTTGATTCCTGCAGGTGCAGGAGGTCCAATGTCCACAGGTGGACAGGAGCAGTGAGCGTCCGATGTCCAGGCACGATCGACAGGACATTCCTGGGCCTTGTTTAGATGGCTAAAAAATTTAGCCTCGTGAGCGTAGGTTTGTTAGTGGTAAATATTATCCTATCTGAAGTAAGGCAAAAAGAATCGCAGGCACGATCGACAGATTTTTTTACTATTCCTGGTATTTAATGTGATGTGATGTACTAGTCACCATCTAAACAAGGCCCCACTCACAACAGGGCCAAATGATGCCATGATGACGATCGAGCACCGGCATAGTACTGCGTAAAACTGTCACACAAATGACTGCTGTGATACGCCTGGGAGCTCGCTTTATAATCAGGGCACAGCAGGTTTTCATGGCAGCAGGCTCGTTGGCAGTTGAGTGCCCGACAGGGGCAACTCAAGGGCCGATAGGTCCTGTCGTCAGCTCCAGTGCCGATAGGCCTAGGTGTACCTGTGAAACCCCTTGTCGTGCCTGGATACCAGTCGGCTTCTGCAGAGCCGACAAACCTATAAGCTGGCCAATCGCTTCAGAAAATATCGCACGTCTCTGTGACTGTGATTCCTGCTCGCTTATTAATCAGAGGCACAACAGGCTTTCATGACTGGCAAGCTCGTTGGCTGGCTGATCATCAGCAATCTGGGAGCATCGTGTCAGTGCTCAACATTAGGCAGGCAATCGACTTTAGCTGAAATGAGTCTCTGAAAGCGCCCTTCCTTTTCTGGAGTCTAATTATCAGTAGCTGCCATTTCAGCTTCAGCTCATGCTCAACATCAGACTCTACGCGGCGCAACCTACCCTCCCATAAAGCTACCGTTTTTAGCACAACTTAAATATCATCAGGGTGAAAACATCACTGCCTAATCTTCTACAAGTTTTGATGTCTGTGAGGTGCGGATGAAGAAATCCAATTACTGCGTTATCCTGTGCAAGAAGACGTTTTTAAGTTATTTCTCCTTTCTGAATATGTCCAAGTGGTTGACATCATTATCATTATGCAATATGAACGAGTGTCAGGTCAGTATGCTTGGAATAACAGCAGATCAGCATGCTAAATACGTATTCAGGTTGTTGCCCGCGCCAGAAGCTTTTCATATAATGGGTGTGTTTAGCACCTCAAATTCCTCCCAAATTCCACTATGCGAAAAGAAGATTCCCCATCCGTCGGCAACGTGTATCCGGTAAAAATTAAACTAATTATGTATAGATGTGTACATGCGAAATATAGGTAAAAAATTAAACTAATTATAACAAACGCAGTTTAGATATGCATTCAAAATTTTGCACAAATTTTGGCGATTCTTTTGAGCCTTAAAATTTCTGTAGCCATGGTAGGATAATATTTGTTAGTGGTAACAAACTATTAAAACGTCTTCTGATTAATGCGATGTGTCACATCCATCCAAAATTTTGCAGACCAAATTTTGGGTGCTTAAATATTTCGGCACCAATGAATGAAGATATAAAATTCAGTGAGGTCACATGAGCTTGTTGTGTCAGTGTTGGAGGCAGTGAAGCTTTGTCTGCTAATACATTCGATTTATATCCGGGAAATCGCTTCGATCAGGTGTCGCAGAATTATTATTTTAAATTTTGTGCTTTGTTTATAATGAGAAGATCTACAAAGGCTACTGTTCGAGGCAAACAGCAGCAGCATGCAGGAGGAGAGCAAGACACGTCTACTAGTAGTACAGAGGCTTAACAGTCAGAGTTTCAGACAGAGTTAACAGTCAGAGCAGGGCAGAGGTTCACTCGATCACTCGATCCGCCGCCATGTGTTGTTGCTGCAGACCTGCACTGTAGTGCAGCTCCCCATGCCATCATTAACAATTTAACACTGCCATTATGCCATGCACCCCAAGCAAACTTGCATCTCACACACAGTGCTAAGTGCTTCCTCATTCTTGGTCGCAGCGTGACATGGCGATCACAAGGTGTCAAGGTACTGCATACTGCTCGTCCATCACCATTTCTTGAAGCAGCAAGCATCATCCAAGAGAACAACAGAGTCGACACGACGTAGGACTAGATGCTTGACCTGTCTCGCACAGTCTGTCTCACACCTCAGCTCCTGTAAAATGAAATGATACTCCTCCTGCGGCAAAAGAAGAGATGGAGAAGGACAATTTAATTACACATTGAAATGATACTCCTCCTTAATTACCTCGTTCCAAAATGATACTCCTCCTTACCTTACCTGATGAGACGAAGCAATACTACTGTCACTCCTCTGTTGTTCTGACCTCTCTTGTGTTTGGTTCTTGCAGTTGCAGGAGGTCCACAGCGCAGGACAAGAGCAGCAGTGAGTGTCTGTGATGGTGACGGTTACAACCACGGGACAGACACGTAAGAGGACAACGTACTACTCGTACTGCTCCCAGACTCGGAGTGTGCATGTGACGCTAGCCGGAGGTAGTTTTCGGAGTGCAAAGCGACCCCATGAGACGGGAGATGCTCGGTGCTGGAGCTTCGGCTTGGACTGAAACCAAGGCAAGGCAGGCACAGATTCCCCATTCCCGGGGTTCACTTCACAAGTTCACAGTGACTCACAACAGAGCGAGGCCTTCCCCAGAAATGGCACCTTTTCCTTTTTTTTTTTTCGTTCGTTTTGCTTTAGAACAAGAAAGGGCACTAATCAGTCTGTGTGCTTCACTAATCACAACAGGGTCAGGCCAAAATGATGTCGTCTCTTCTCTTCAGCCTTTTCATTTTACTCCATCATTTTGCTTATTCTGAACATAAGGGCATTGCACATGAGCTAGTATCGTAATTGTTCCATTCCATTCAGCAAAGGAGATAGTGGTGGTACACCCACCGACTACAACAGCCGGCTTCAGAAAATATCCTCAGTAACTGCTGTCATCATGCTGGCTTTGTAATCAGTCAGAGCCACAGCAGGCTTTCATGGCAGGCAGGCAGGCTCATCTGATCATCAGCAATCGATCGATTCTGCAAAATATCGAACCTGACAGCACCATTCTGATCGATTTTATATCCTCAACCGATCGCATTGAAATGAAATGAACCTGACAGCACCATTCTGATCGATTTTATATCCTCAACCGATCGCTTTGAAATGAAATGAACCTGACAGCGCCATTTCTGGTGTTTCAGAGTAGTAAATTTCAGCTTCAACTCATAATTCCCATCAGACGGTACGCAACGCACCATACCTGGCCCAGCCATAAAGCTAGCATTTTTATCAGGCGAAAATAACACGCATAGGAACAGGAGCAGTTCGTTCTCGGTTTGGAAATAATTCGTGGTTTTTTTTTTCCCATTCTCATGCTCTTCAGTGTTTATTAGTAGTACCAATTTACAGTACCATGAATGAGTGAATGAACACAGGAATGGACGGACTAGTAGTAGTAATCAAAACAAAAAAGAACACTAATCAAGCAAGTAAGCAGGGATTACATTACATTGCGATGATGTAACGAATCGATCGCAGTCATCCCTTATCTTGTTCTTGGTTTGGTTGTTGTTTAATTTCTCCTCCTTCCGTCGCCGGGCCGAACGGGGCCATATATTTACAAAAATATTACAGCAGCAGCATTGGATTGTGATCGCCGTCGTCAGCCATCGCCAGATAACCCAATTCATTCATAGGTCCTTGGCTGTGGCAGCGCCGGCGGCACCAGCGGCAACGTCGTCGTCGCAGACTTCTCGCTTGCCGTAGCAATGCAGGAAGACCCAGAGCAGGGCGGCGTTGAGGAGGGTGTTGAAGACCCAAGCGCCGATGCCGCTGCTGCCACCACCGACGGCGCCGAAGTGCATCCAGACGACGCCGACGTGACAGGCGAGGTTACACCCAAGGAGTCCAAGCTGGCACGCGAGGGCGACGGACGAGACGCCCCTAGCGCCGCCTCTGACGGCGGGGAGTCCGGCGCCGACCCAGAACCTGTACCCGAGCGCGACGGCGTGTGCGAGCGTGGAGGCGAGGATGGCGAGCACCTGAAACGACTGGGAGAACTCGAGCCAGAGGAACGCCATGGCGACGGAGGCGGCGTGCGCGAACACCCTTGCCGTGGCGCCTCGTCTGCGGCGGAGCACCGCGAACACGCCCCCGCAGAGCGTGGAGGTACCGGGAGAGGTAGTAGGCGTAGGACCAGAAGAAGACGCGGCCGGAGGAGCGTGTCCCCGGAGGGAAGCAGAGGAGCCACCGGAGCGGGGTGGTGCGGCTCCGCCCACGCCACGACCACCGCGTGTCGCGTATCTCGGCGACGGCAGAGAGCAGCGTCCCCGCGAAGATGGCCGACGACGCGGCCGCCATCAGCAGCGCGTGCGCCGCGGGGAGTGGGCCGAGAGGGACCGCGAGCGGCGGCGGCGTGCGGGGAGAGGGGAGGGAGGAGGGAGAGCGAGGGCGACGCGCGGCGGCGGCGAGGCTGAGGAAGGCGTCGAGGGTGAGGCAGAGGATGATGTAGGCGGCGAGGGAGCCCAGGAGGGAAGGCCCAGGTGGAGAACCAGAGGTGTGTGGGACTCCACCGGAACCCCACGATGGCCGGGTGCTCCGCGAGCCAGTAGGCGGCGGCGGCCGCGGCCATGGCCATGGTGGGGGAACGGGAATGGGGGAACGAGGAGGAGGTGGTGGTTGTTGTGGTGGCTGGACCTGGAGGCGGCTGCCTGGAGGAGGAGGAGGACAGGAGGAGGGAAGGTGTGGACGAGGATGGAAAAGGGATTTGGGGACGAGAGAGGTTGATATATATAGCCCGCCCGCCATTGCAGGAGAGGGAGGAGGTTTCTTTGGGAGCCTCGCCGCCGCCGTCGTCGTCCTCCTCCCCCTGCTGTTTGTCGTCGGTCAACATTTTGGCTGGCAAGCCTCTCCTTTCCGCGTTTTACTTTTTCCATTTGATTTTTTATTCAGAGCATGCTGCAGCATGTGAATGTGATTGAGAATTGACATATCATCTGAATGTGACGTGATTTTTCCAGGTCCAGTTCTTGACATTTGTTTATGCTCTAATTATGAATCAGTTTCTAGAACTACTAGTGCCGTTACGTTAATTGTAGACCAAACAAAGAAAGAAATTCTAGATCGACGAGAGACCCTTTTGTGTTGGTCTTCCTGTTTGAATACAGTGCGTCTAAGATATACATGAAGGCACCTATTCTTAGGCAACAAAACACGTTTCGCATGTTAATTTTTGCGTCTCCGTAATTACTTAAAACACACACGTACGTACGGGCTAGCTAGGGTCATGTGACAAGTATGTGTATGAGGATCCAAGATGGACTTGTCCCTGCAGATGGAACACTGAATGTTGCTTCTTGAATCTTTATGTATGGCCTAGTCATGAGTTTCGATCAAATGCAAAGAGAGCAACATAACCTTGTGTTAAGTTTTCTTTTTTTTTCCCCCCTTTTCCCTCTACAATGAAGATTACCATAGATAAACTGATTAGAAAATCAGTTGCTAAGGGATCAACATGGAATCTTTTTCAGGGACAAGGATATTCATAAGCTCCAACTTGAAGACCGTATGGGCTAATGCTGCAACTGCTAATACTATATATTGTACCTAATAATACTCACTCAGTTATAGCTCTAAAAAATAATACTCACTCAGTTGACTCATATATGCACCTAGTTGTATATACTATCCTTTCGGAGAGAGTATATATTGTTTAAGGAGACCAATCCAATCCAGTCCGTATGTATGTGGTGAGGTGAGAGGAGGAGAGGCTGTGGTCGGCGGCGTCGGCGCCTGTTACCAGCATTCTTTTCCCCTACAACCTATAATCCCCAGCCCCCGATCGGCTGAACTTTCATTTAACAACCCGGCAAATTAAACAAACTGGTGATGCTGATTAATTAATCCAACCCGGCTGTCGGCATCAGCTGCGTTCCCTCCCGTACCGGTTTCCACAAATTAATTGAAAACAATTCAGCCGTTCCGTTCTAGACGCCGTCCTGAGTCTGACGACGCCCACACCATCCAGATACAAGCACGTCATGCATATATATAGAATTTGTCCAACCAAACCAAATCAAATCAAAACATGCGTGCGCACTATACGTCCAAATACTACCTAATTCGTAGTACTACATGGAATGTATACCAGTCAAGAGTTGTCTGAAATTAATGTTGACTTCTGTTTAGCCCTCCAGTCTCCAGAAGAAGTAGCAGAAAATGGACAGAGATGAAGGATGCAGGCAAAAGGCAACAGAACAATCCACTGATTCATCTCAAGTCTCAAGTCTCAAGTAGGATCGGAATACTCACAACACTCTTCATCATCATCATCTGTCCGATCGATCCGATCCCTTTGGTTTTTGCTTTTGTTCTTGTCATCCTTTTATGCATGATATCTGCAGATGTGGCGTGAGCCAAGTCAGCCAACTTATTCATCTGCACGCCAAGTCATACGAATAAAACAGGCTGTGTCGTTGGATACTTGGATTTACATCATCATCAAGAAAAAAAAAAGGAAAATAGACGACGAGCAATGCATGTGCACATCAAGGAAAAAAAGAGGGCACAATCGATCCACTTGTATTCTAGTATGCCACGGCGCCGTCACCTTCTAGAGTCTGGATAAAGGTTGCGGGAGTTTCAGTTCACTGGAAATCTGGCCTGAAACATTAGGGCACTAACAATGCAGACTCTATCATGTAGAGTCTAAAACCATTTATTACCTCGGGTACTATGGACTTGGAGTCTAAATAAGACTTGGAGTCTTAGTTTTTTCACATAAATACACTGCCACATCAGCGCCACATCATCAAAATGCAATAAATATGAAAGTAATAAATAAGTTTAGGCTCGTGATAGAAGTACATACCTGTGAGTGCCCTTATCAATCCCCTCTAGTCGTCTTTCTCTCTCTCTCACCGGTCACCAGTTTCTTCTTTGTTATTAGTTGCTTTCTAGAGTACGTAGAATAATGAATAATCTACACACGTTGCTTCATTCTCTGAAAGTCTAGTAAGTAATTTAAAAACGGTTTCAGTTTGTTGGCGACATCCATCAATGGCCCTAGGTATTCCATTTATTATTTAATTAATTTTGCAACGAGGATTATTCCAATATGATCCCTAGGGTTTCAGTTTCAGTCTTCTCGATGCAAAGAGCTAGAATTGATGGAGACCATGCAACATCTCCATTATACACGCACTGGCACCGGTACTACTCTTTTATACATAGGGTTTCAGATTCTTGCTGGGATCCACTGGAGAAAGCTAAACGCATTGACTTATTGGCTTGCTTTGGAATATGATTAGGTTGGTTGGTTGTGAATGAGGTCGACAAGCAGCCAATCTGTTAAGATGATTACCGCAAAACACAAAGTATGCATATGGAAATAAATGGAATAAATAATATCTTTTCACATGCTTGGACTTTACTGGAGCATGGAGGGTGCGGCAAGACGGTCATCTTGACCCCTTTCAGGAAGACAGCTGGGAGGAACTCAGCATCCTCAGCATACCGCGCGTTCTACAATGGTTCCATAGGCTTCTAGGCGCAAAGGAGCTCTGGAAAACAAAAGCGCCGGAACGAGTAAGATTCTTCTTTTGGCTTGTGTTGCATCGGCGCATCTGGACCGCGGATCGGCGATGGCGCCACGGCTTACAGGATGATGATGCTTGTGCACTAAGTGACCAAGAAAGGGAAACCGCTGAACACCTCTTCCTGCAGTGTGTTCTCGCAAGAGAGCTCTGGTCCATGTTGCTATCGCCGGCCGGTCTGGCGGCACTTGCACTGACGAGGATGAGGACGTCGCGGGCTGCTGGATCCGGCGGCGCCCGATGCTTCCGAGCTCCAGCCGGCCGCCAGCTTCGACTCGGCGCTGCTGCTAGTGGCGTGGATCCTATGGCGAGAACGCAATGCAAGAACGTTTCAACAAGAATCGCTGACCATCCAACAGTTGTTCGCTAAGACTGTTCGCTGGCCGAGGAGTGGATCCAGCGGGTTTCAAATCGTTGTCCCTAGTTGTTCCTTTATGGTCGCGAAAATGTTTCACAATGTAACCAATACTCTTGAATCCAGTAGATAGCAAGTGTGTCGGGCCTTGTATGATGTCTTCTCGACGCCGTACTTGTGCCTTTGTATGTGGTATTCATACCGATTAAACTTTTTTCTAACGTTTGTGTCTCCAAATAAGTTTACTATATGTATAAAGACTAATATTTTCTTCTATATATTTTATATATTTTATTAAGGTTAAAAGTGTTTGACTTATTAAAAACGAGAACGGCAATTATCTTTAGAACAGACGGAGCACATCCATGGAATCAGGCGAAGTCGGTCAGAGCCACCAAAACCTCTGTTGGTCAGAGCCACCAAAACCCGCCAGGCCCCAGCTTGTGTGGTGTCCACATGCATAACCAACATGTTTCATGTTTGTCAATAGTACGTTTTTTTTTTTTTTTTTTTGCTTCAAATTTTCGAAAGCGACAGGTAAAGTATGTCCATCATTGGGCCTGTGTTTAGCGTGCGTGATTCATTCGTGGATGTGCAATGCACGCGTCCTGAAAACAGGGTCCACAAAAAAAACAGAAACCATACAATCCTTTTGCATTGCTTGTGAAGAAATTAAACCAAATCACTGATCATATTATAACTATATTTGTCCTACCTAATCGTCTTGTAGATATGGACCCAATGCAAGAACATGCACTCCCGTAACACACACACACACACACACAGAGACCAGATTTTTCACATACAAAATAAGCAAAAATATATAAATGCGTACTAGTCTTTTTTTTTAGTAAACAAACGGCCGAGCCAGTGCAACTTGTTGTGAATTTGGCAAATATAATTTAAGCCGACCGACCGACGGGTCCCTATCAGAGATAATTTTTAAAAGTGATATTTTTTTTTAGTGAAGTTTGAAATAAATTATAAATTTAGATGTCCGTGGGTTTCCAAAGCCGACCGCCTATACATGGGCATGC